>BHFT01022350.1:0-55586 GCA_004320025.1 Laticauda laticaudata
GGCTTGGGCTGTTGTTCCATTACTAGTTGCTTTACTTGTAAATAAAAGAGCTGTTTGTGGGAACCCGGTCTCGCGCATCTTATTTCCAAACGGAACACTTCTCATATGTTATTAAAAAAATCTAGCTCTGTGAAGGAAGTTTATAATGGTGGGATAGGTGATTGAAAAGAGGGAGGAAAAGGACAACAAGCAGCAAAGTGAATGAACTCAGTCACTGCTAAAATAGGCACACAATTGGAAGAATCAGGTTGGAAATAGATACTTCTGAATAAAAATCTATGTGGTCACTAAGAATTAACACTAGCTTGATGATATTTAATCAAACAAAAAGCATTGATATCCAAAGAATGTCTTTAAAAGTAAGGCAGCATCTTAATACATCTTGGAATTGCAAGAACAGCTCTTGTAAATTTATACTGTATTGCTTCCAGAGTATCATGTTTTGTAAAAGTCCAACTTTGAAAAGATTAGTTAAACAGAAACTTACTAGCTCCAGGAATGTTTTGAATGAAATAATCTCAAAGATAGCTGGAGAGCTAGACTGAGCATCACTAGCTTGAAATGAAAAATGTGCACCCCTAGAGTTATTTAGAGAATAATTAATGACTATTTAGGGAATAAATGTCCTCCAAGTTATTTGTAAGCATGACCTGCTCACTAGGGATCCCTTTAATTTGCCATTTATGCATCTTAAGACAGTGTCCTCAAAAAACTAAAACTTTAGTTTTTTTAATTTTTAATTTATTTTAATTTAATTTATTTCAACTTCTTTTAGACAGAAGGAAGTCAGTAACCCTTCTTTATTCCTGACTGAGAAATGAACAAAATTACTAAAGTACATCATCTGTATGTAACAGAGCTGGAACTGCACTGCTAATACTGTAACAAAAGATAGAAATGGAGTTGTGGATGTGCAGAACAGAAAGGGACACAGTATGAAAAGAGTTACTCATTCCTGCTTAAGGAAGCATCTGAGAGCCAAAAAAAAAGCTGGCAGAGGAGAAAAGGAGGATGCTCAGAACATTTTATGCTTTGCTTTTTTTCAGGTCTGCCATGGAACTCACAAGGGACTACTTAAAGTTACTGCTAATTAAGGGAGGGAGATTCACCTCTTGAAGTTCCTATGTTGCTTGGTAACAGGTTGGACAAGGTCACCTAAGGCTGAGTACCAAGGAAATATTAGAGGTGGGTAAATAAATGGTCCATTCCCTGTGCTTTTGCAAACCTCCAAAGCTCTATTGGTTAGAAGACTCCAGAATCCAGGTTATCAGGCAGCAGCTGGGACCAAGTTTAATTGGACCAGATTTGGTTATGAGGTATCTCCCAGATATATTGGAAATATAGCTCCCACTCTTCCTAAATCTTCTGGCCATACTGGTTAAGATAACTATCAGAAGGTAAAGTGGTGCTAAAATCCTCGTTCATAAAGATGGACATCTTGTGCCAGAGCTCAATAGCAGCCTAGTCTGCCTAGATCAAGGGTCTCCAATCTTGGCAACTTTAAGACTTGAGGACTTCAACTCCCAGAGTTCCTCAGCTAGCAAAGCTGGCTGAGGAATTCTGGGGATGGAAGTCCACAAATCTTAAAGTTGCCAAGGTTGGAGATTCCGGGCCTGGATAACTTGCAGATGAATTAGTCCTAATGAGCTCTAGCTGAGGAAAGGGAGGGTAATTACGGCATCTAATGTAGAATTCTCTGCATTAGTGTCGCTTGCAGCTGAAAGCAATTCTGTTGTCTTGCAAGCCTATTTGATGAATTTGCCTTGTATTTTCCTGCTGCCGGGACTCTTTTCTGTCTATAATCTGACCTTTGTCCTGTTTTATTTTCCTTCAAAAATTGTCAATGACTCAAAAGAATTTTTTTTTAATTTCTGGACAACTTACTACTTTTTTGGGAGCTTCATCACTTGAAAGCAGGGGTGGGCTTTAAAAGGTTCTCTGCCCTGTTGCTGGGTGGGTGTGGCCATGGTGGGTGGTGGGCGTGGCCTAGTCGGCCTCCTACATAATGACAAGGGGGCATTTTTGCCCTCCCCGGGCTCCAGAGGCTTTCCTTGAGCCTCTGAGAAGGCAGAAACGGCCTCCCTGGGCTCTGGAGGCTCTCTGGAAGCCAGAAATGGGCCCATTTTCAGCCTTCCTGAACTTCCAGGAGGCCCATTTTTCATCCACCCTGAGCCTCCATGTGTGCCTTGCATCCAAAACAGGCCACATGGAGACTCCTGGGAGGGGTGGGCGGAGTCAGCCAGGAGTGGGATCTGGGGGTTCTCTGAACTGCACAGAATCTTAGGGGCTCCCCCGAACCCCTGCAAACCCCCAGCAGCCCACCTTTGCTTGGAATCCCAAGACAGGTCGAAGTTAGAAAACTCAAAACAATATCTTTGTATTTTCACATAAAATAATCTGAAGGCAACTGTTGGAAGCCAGGGGGTCAGTGAGTAAAAATGCTGTACACTTTGAAAGATAAAAATGATATGTTGGATCTCTTGGGGAAAAATTGTGAAGGGCAGAGAAACCTTTAGAGCAGGGGTGTCAAACTCACGTCATCATGGCGGTATCACATGACATATCGGGACATATTTTTCCCTTTTGCTAAACCAGGCGGGGGCAGGACCAGGGGTGGTTTTTAACAACCAGTTCTGTAGGCGTGGCTTAGGTGGTGGCTGTGGCTTGGTGGTCATGTTATTGGCTGGGTGTGGCCAACTCAATATCACTCACATCAAGGCACGCATCTCCTCGGCTGGCCTCTCATGACTGAGGGGATGCTGCAACAGTCATAAGTGTGAAAAATGGTCATAAATCACTTTTTTCAGTGCCTCTGTAACTTTGAATGGTCACTCCACACAAGCAAAGTACCAGCAAAGGAGGGGCAAAAAACTCCAGAGCCATTCCTGAGACAGGAAGTCTCATCCTGCCAAGAATGTAATAAGGGGTAACGGAGAGACAGTTTCTGTAAGCAACACCAGAATGTTTCCTTCCTGCCTTCCTTACTGGATTAGGCCAGTAATTTCCTCTAACAACCAGTTCTAGTGAATAGGTGTGAACTGGTAGAATCCCACCCCTGGGTAGGACCAGCATGTGACGCACCTTGCCTCTGGGCCGTGAGTTTGACACCCCTACTTTAAAGAATATATTTGAAAATCCTCTCCATCCATCCCCAAAAGAGCCAGTTTGGGCTTAGGTGTTAAGGTACCAGGCTAGAAACCAGGGGATTGTGAGTTAGTCTAGTCTGATCTTAAGCATCATAGCTGGTTGAATGACTTTGGGCCAGTCACTCACTCTCTCAGCCCAACATCTTACAGAGTTGTTGGGAAAATAGGAAGAAAATGGAATGTTAGGAATGTTTGCCACTTTAAGTTATTTATAGAAACAGATATGGGGTAAAAAAAATTTTTTTTTAATTCAACGATGCTATATAGTGAACTAGCTGGATACCTGTGCTTCGTAACGAAAGTATGTGATCGGGCTATGCAGGAGAAATTCACTTCACAATCCACTGGCTCAGTGGTGGTCAATGATTGAAACGCATAAGCCTTTCCTTTCCTTTCCTCATTCCTTCAATGGAACAGATTGCCTTCAGAAATTGTGGGAGCTTCATCACTTGAGACTTTCAAGAAGAGATTGGACTGCCATTTATCAGAAATGGGGTAGGGTCTCCTGCTTGGGGGGGGATTGGACTAGATGACCTACAGGATCCCTTCCAGCTCTGTTATGTTGTAATCCTTTCTTCCTTTCCTTTCCTTTCCTTTCCTCCTTTCCTCCTTTCCCTTCCCTTCCTCCTTTCCTTTCCATTCCTCCTTTCCTTCTTTCCTCTTTCCTTTCTCCTTTCCTTTCCATCTATCCATCTTAATCTATCTATCTATCTATCTATCTATCTATCTATCTATCTATCTATCTATCTATCTATCTATCTATTCAGCAAGTGTTGTAAAATACAATCCTCAAACTATTGTCCCAACAATGCTTTTTTCTTCTTCTGGACTTTCTGGTTTTTCTTTGAAGGTGTTTTGCTTCTCATCCAATGAGCTTCTTCAGCTTTGACTGGATGGTGGGTAATAAAAATACTACAACTTTTGATGCCAAAGTAGCTTCCTGTTTGGAAGTGTAGTTTGCATCCTTTTAGAGAGTCGCTGAGGCAACTTGGAGGTTTCTCTGTGTCCTCCAGTCACCTGAATGGTGCAAATAGTTGTGAAGTTAATAAGGTAACAGAAGCTGAGGTAACGGAAGGTGAGGCACCTGGCAGTTGGAACAGAGTTCTTTTCAGGTGGGGAGGGGAATTAGAACTCCTTAGCATCAGAGCGTGTTAATTACTGTATTAAGAAATAGTAATGATCTAATGGTCATTTCGAAAAATCCTTTCTTAGCGAGCACCTAAAAGCCAAGATCAACATCCGTGCCAAATTTCAAATTTGTAGGCTTTACGGTTCTGGAGATTTTGTGATGCTGCATGTGTGGTATTTTGCTTTTATAAATATAGATATCTCCACATTGGGAGAATTGTGGGAAGGGACAAAGGGAAAAAGGAGCTATTGGGGTAGAGAAGCTATTGGGGTAGATGAGAGAGGATCACTGAGGGGAAAAAGAGCTATTGGGGTAGAAGAGATATTGAGGTATAAAAATGGAATGATCTCCCAACCCAGAGTGGAGTAACACTATAGAGAGACTTTGTATGTACCGTACTTTTAAAATCTATTTACAGTAACAAGAAAGATGAAAAGATGTGTGAGAGGTATCAGCTTCTGCAACTGGTTATCAATATGCCTATCAGTAGGTAGAATACTTACATTTACAGCAAGTTTGGCTTCCAGATCTAGCCAAAGTAACACAGAATATTCACTACAATTGTGACTTCTGTTTCTTCTGGATTTGCAATCTCATTTAAGGTAAAGTTTGGGTTCAGATGCCCAGACCAGCAAAGTCAAGATCTGGCTTCTCCTGAAATACTTCCTGTTACATTTCTTGAGCTCTGCTGTTTCCTACTCATCATATTTGGAACTGCTCTAAAGAAAAATGTAAATCTTCCCCCCGTGTTTTTTTCTACACTAAACTGTATCTTCGATAGGAAAAACAGCTGGAAGGATGGAAGACTTCCTAAGTCAATGGAAAAGTGAAAAGAATGAGTCTGGTTTCTCCACCAAGAATTGTAATTCACTTTAACTTTCAAACCAAAAGAATAATAACTGGCTATGCTATGCGATACTAAGCAGGCTTACTTAGAAGGACTGTCCCATATAGCCATCAGGAATTGCTTCCAAGTGGAAAAGAATCACATACTGCCAATTTAATTCAAAAACTGATCTTTTTTCCCTGCCCATTGGGAAACAGAAGAATTAATGGAGAAGAATTGCTATATGGGTGAACTTTGCTGCAAAATTCCCTTTGCACTTCTCCTCCTCCTCCTCATACACTTTTGAGGGAGGGAAAGAGCAATGTGGAGGAAGAACTTGGCAACCAGCGTGGGAAGAGTGAAACTAGGGTATTAAATGCAACACAATGCAAACCAGAAACCCTTGTCTATCACTTGCTTGTTTTTTCATCCAAGGCAATGCACATTGCCAATTTATAATAATGTAAAGCCACTGCATGGAGATTATGAAAAAAAAAAGGATGGGGGCAGGAATAATAATGGTTTGTGGTATCAAGGAAAGCTGTAGGAGCCAGTTACAGGAGCACTTTGAAGGCACAGATTGGCGCATTCAGCTGGGGCAACATGAAAGTAGTGACCCTCTGTAAAGACTACATTTATCTTATGGTTTAAGTATACACATGGTTTTGAAATTAAATTGAACCAAGTAGGCAGTGGTCTGGAAATAGATCCTTTTTAATTAGTAGATGAGTTAATATTTCATCAATCTGAACTATTCAGAATTTATTATTTATCAAATGTAGATAGTGCCCATCTCCCTCACAGAGGGACTCTGGGTAGCGTACAAATAACATATTAAAACAAAAAAACTATGTATGAAATTTTTAGAATGTTGATGAAAATTCAACATTAAAAAATTAATTAAAAGAGGGGAGAGAGAACCTTCAGGGCTCTAACCAGCCCCACAGCTGCCTCCTCCTCCTTCTGTGAGGACCAAGCAAGAAAAGAAAAGCTATGTTTTCAAACCTTTCCAAAAAACCAAGAGAGTGAGGGTTTTGTTGCTTCTGTGACTTTTTTCCTCCTGCAAAGTATATGGAACATCTATAAAGAGGTTATTATTCCATTTTAGTGGGATACCAAGATAATTGTGGCATGAAAATGCATATCTAATTTTCTACACTTAGGATACTATATGGCCTAAGGTTGCCTTGGTATGTAATACTAAACCATAATTTAGTGAAATACTTATAAGAGGAGGAAAGCCCATTCAAATTCTCCCTCATCTTCCTGTGCAGCCAGGAAAGAGATCAAGCATTAAATTTAATTATACTGAATTCTATGCTTGTTGTTACATGCAAACAGTGGATCCTAGATTAAAAATACATTTTAGTTTCTTAAGATAATGGAATAACCTGGGAAATGTTTTGCAATTTATCCGAATTTATTTGATAGCAGGATTCCTGGCTATTTCATGATAAGCCATAAAAGAAAGTAAACTTAAGTGCAATATAAGAATCAGTTTAAGATAAACACCAGCATTAACAACTTTTTTTAACTTGTTGAAATACAAACCTAAACATATAGTAAATATGAATGTGGCCTCTGAAATGAGAGATGTGCAGCTTTATGTAGATATTTCACATACCACATAATAGCACCTGTCTCCAAGTTACACTATCTCAAATCTATTTGAGAGATATGGTTGTTGCTTTGTGGTTCTGTTCCTATTTCCAATCTCAGGTTACCCTGTAATATGTCATAATATTGAAAGACATCAAGAGGTCAAGAAGGACCAATAAAGATATTGTCTCAGTTGGTTTCCAAACAAAAAATTGTTCATTTAGTCTCAGAATATAGCCAGTTCTGGTGCCAGTTTGAAATTATTCAAGATAACTTATTTACAGTTTTTGCAACCTGGCTCAATCCATAGATTCTGGGATTCTACTCAATTAATAATACAGAATAAAAATGAGATACAGTTACTAAAAATGCCCCAGCTGTCTGCCAGAAACATTCAATCCTGGTTTAAAAAACATGGCAGACTAGTTTTATCTTAGCAACTTTATGAAATCCTAGGAGGGAAAGGGCTGCTTGAACCCCAGAGGCACATATAAGGACTGCAATAGGAAGCTTCATAACTGGGGTCCTAAGCAACTCTTTTTATAATGTTCTTATCAAATAAACAGATTCATCTTTTCCCCAGTCAGTGCCTGATGTCAGTACCAGTGTTTTTTAGCACATGTCTTTGTCGATCATCACCAGCCATTTGATTTGGCTTGAAAATCTTTAGAGGTGATGTTACCCTACTACAATGGGATTGTCCTATCAACAATCTAGCTATATCATTTGCAAAGGCTGCCCCACACATAGAACATGTTTTAGTAATCCAACTGCATGAGTTATTGTTACCGATCTAGATAGATAGCAATGTAACTGATCCATCGATGAAAACTGGGCAAAGATATAAGCATATGTCCAGGACAAACATCAGATCACAAGCTGACTGTTTCAGGAGGAATGCAACCCTATCGAAAGTAACTATCGGAACCAAAATCCCCAAGTGTTTATTGGAAAAGAAATTGATCTTGAAGAGACCTCCAATTATCAGTTCAAGCTTTCCACGACATCTCTTCCACCTACAATTGAAGATACCTAATTGAGCATCATCTGCATACTGATACTGATACTTCCATCTTTTGAAAAATTAATTTCTTAGCTTCTTCTTGACCACCTTCTGCAAATATAGGAGATTAGACACTGCTTTATCATGGTTCATTACTACAGGATCAGTTGATGGAGTTTTTTTTTCAAAAAGGTTTCATTATTATCACTTTTTAAAAAGAAAAAAATCTCCTGATCTCAATTATTTATGTTGATAACAAACAATAGATAGCACCAATCAATCATTAAAAAGATTTGAACCATCCCCACTTTTAGGAAAAGAAGAAAATCCGATGAAGTATACAGTGTACCACAGAACTCTCTTAACTAGAAAACTAGACAGAGAGTTTAAAAATGGATATTGAACTCATTCCATACCATGAACCAGACAGAATCCTGTACAAGCTCCAAGACCATTAAAGCCATTGTTGGCCAGCGGAATAGGTAGACTTCTAAAAGAATCCCTAATCCCAGGCTGGATCTAAAATTGAGGTGTATTGACTCATTTGTCATAAAGCTGAGTGCTTCTCAACCTTAGCAACAGGGGTGGGATTCTACCAGTTTGCACCTATTCACTAGAACTGGTTGTTAACATTCTAAGCAGTTTGGAGAACCGGTTGTTAGAATAAATTACTGGCCTAGTCCTGTAAGGAAGGCAGGAAGGAAACATTCTGGTCTTGCTTACAGAAACTGCCTCTCCATTAACCTTATTACATTCTTGGCAGGATTAGACTTATTGTCTCAGGAACATCTCTGGAGTTTTTTTCCCCTCCTTTGCTGGTACTTTGCTTGTGTGAAGTGACCATTCAAAGTTACAATGGCACTGAAAAAGTGACTTATGACCATTTTTCATACTTAGGACTGTTGCAGCATCCCCATAGTCATGAAAAGCCAGGTGAGGAGATGCGTGTCTCGATGTGAGTGATATTGAGTTGACCACACCCAGCCAATAACATGACCACCAAGCCATGTCCACCCAGTCACATGACCTCAAAATCACACCCACCACCTAAGCCACTCCCACAGAACCGGTTGTTAAAATTTTTGAATCCCACCCCTGTTTAGGAACTTTAAGACATGCGGACCTCAAGTCCCAAACTAACCTGGCTAGGGAATTCTGGGAGTTGAAGTCACATGTTTTAAAATTCTTAAGTTTGAGAAACATTGTATCCTGGTAAGTGAGATTAAAAAAAAAAGATCACAGGGACATGTTATGAGATAGGGCAAATTCTTACAACTCAATAAAGTATAGAAGATAATCTATTGAACTCTGACTTGTGTTCAAATTACTGATTAGCTCTGGAGTTCACCAAGTAGATAAATAACCATAGCTCAACCTAACTTATCTCACAGGCTTGTTTTAGTTTAGAGGGAGCATGGAGGCTACCTTGACCTCTTCAAAGTAAGCATGGGATAAATAAGCCATACTTATTACTTCCTTTTTAAGAGCAACATTTCTGAAATTCAGATGTAAAGCTAGAAAAAATTATCTGGGGATGCACACAGGCTCACAATTATTTGTATAAGAAATATAAACAATGAACAATCCCACTTTGTAAAGAAAAAAAAATCAGACTTAGGTACTAACAAGGGAAATCTAAAACAGATTATAGGAAGAAGATAATGTTTCAAGGAAGTTGGGCTTGATCCACCAACACTGAACTTATTTCTACAGTTAAGCACAAGAATATCTGAAACCTTTAAAAATAATTTTAATTGCTTTTAAAACAATAACAGAAGAAAGAGAACAGTTTTTTATAAACTGTGATTAAACAATAAGTGAAGAAAAATACAACAATCTTTTTAAAAGAATAGAGAATATGCAATTGCAACAGTAAATAATTACAATTCTGTATATGATTATTTAATGCAAATACCAGTATATATTATTTCTGATACACTTATACAAATATCATGCTTTTTTTAACCTACAGCATTATGCATAAATGAATCCCATATTTCATTATACTTGTTCATGCAAAGTCTACATCTCTAGGCGGCACGTTCATAAGTAGCAAGTGTAAACAAGTCTTTGATCTGATGAGGTCATATATTTATCTTTCCAATGTTGCACGCTGTCTTTTAGCTATAATAAGGCTATGGAGAATCCATCCAGTTGTGAAATGCTATGTGCTTGGTATTTGGTATGAAGTAATTGCACCCAGTGCTGCCCAAATTCAGAGTGAAGTTTCTCAAATGCATCCCACTTAATAGTTGTTTTTTATCACAGGAATTAATGGAACTGTCTATTGATGAAATGTTTTTAAAACATTGTGTAAATTTTTGATGAGACGCATGAGGCCCTTTCATGCAAGATCCTTGTACCAATCCAGAATGAGAAGGTACCCAACAAGCTACTGGAGAAGGGAAAGGACCTGGAGTGAGTAGTCAAGTATAAATGAGGCACCTGGGGCAAATCCAGCAAGGATCCTGAATGCAACCATTGGTAAAAGCAAGAATCAATGCTGCAGAAAGACATATTGAATAGCAATGTAGAATGTCTGGGGAATGAGCCAGGGTAAATTGGATATGATCAAATGGGAGAAGGCCAGGTTGAAAACTGACCTCTTGGCGTCAGTGAGCTATGCTGGATAGACAATGGCTATTCCAGTCTGAGGAATTCACTATCTATTACTTAGGACATGACACCAGGAAATTGAATGGAGTGACATTTTTCACAGGCAAGAAATCTGCCCAAGCTCTGTGGAATCTTTTTGATGGTTAGTGGTTGCCTATTGGCTGTCTGAATCTGGGTCAAGCCACTGAAAATCACAGTTATCCAAGTCTGCACCCTAATAACTGATGCAATAGAGCTTGAAATAGAAGGTTTCTATGCCACTATTAAAAAACTCTGAAGCAAGTGCCCAAAAAAGATATTGTTTACATCGTGGGTAATTTCAATACAAAAGTTGGCAGCCAAGCGAAGCCAGACATCACTGGCAGCTCTGAATCTTTGGAGAGGAATGATGCAAGCAAGCATTTGGTTCAATTTGCCATGAAAATTGATTTTGAATCATTTGACATCACTAAAATCCTTTCCATGTATTGAAGTGGAAACTAGGTTTGCACTGCTATGGGCGCTGCTTAGAAAATACCTGACAAGAAACTCAATTGACTATCATTAACATACTATACAAGAAGTCAGAACAAAAAGCACAAGTGGCTCTCAAGTGAAATCATCAGCATAGCCAAACAAAAGTAGCCAAAACAGCATGAAAATGAGAGAAAGCAAGGAGACTGAATGCAGATTTCCAAAAAGCAACAAGGAGAGACAACATTTCCTGGAATCAGCTTTGCAAACAGGTGAAAGAGAACTGCATGAAGGGCCATACCAGGAATGCATTTGCGTAAGTCAAAAGGATTCAAAAACCATTACTGCTCATAACAGCATAATAAAAACAAGGGAAAGAACTGTCTGACTAACAAGGTGTCAAGAATACATGGCGTGAATATACAGAAAAGCTGTATGGCAGCAACAAAGAGGCCCAGTCACCCAAAGATAATGAGGCAAGGGAAGCAGAAATAGAACATCATCCTTCAGGAAGAAGTCTTGTGGGCAATGAGCCAACTGCCAAACAACAAGGTCCCTAGTGTTGATTCCATCCCTGCAGAATTGCTGAGGCTTGTAACACCTACAACCATCACAGCTTTGTGCCAGAAAATTTGGGAAACAAACACATGGTTTAGAAGTAATCAGGGTTCATTCCATTGCCAAAAAAGGGGAACTGGGATTAATCTAAATATTGAGCAATTGCCCTCACCCCTCATGCTAGCAAGATTTCTATAAAATCAGCTAATCCCTCTAGCACTAACCATCAAAAGGAAGTATCAGATATTCAAACAGACTTCAGGAGGGATCATGGAACTTGTGACCATATTGCAAATCTATGCTGGATTATAGAAAAATCTCAAGCATATCCAAAGAGCATTTCATTTGCTGTATTGACTTCAAGAAAGCCTTTGATTGTGTTGATCATGACAAGCTATGGAGAACCTTATAAAAGCTGGGGATGCCAACACGTCTGATCAAGTTCGTGCAGTCACTGTATACAAATCAGCAAGCCACTGTATGAACAGCATATGGAGACTGATTGGTTCAAGACAGAGAAAGAAATACAGAAAAGTTGCATTCTTTCAGCTTTCTCATTCAACTTGTATGCTGAAGTGATCGTAAGGAAACTGGAATTTAAAGAATGAAAAACTGGATTAAAAATTGAAGGAAAGAACATCATCAATCTTCGATATACTGATGATACAACTCTTTTCCCAAAAAGTCCTGAAACAACTCGCTCAAAAGGAGAAAGCAAGACATTTGGCCTGTTTCTGAACATCACCAAGACCAAAACCACTGTGAGGAATGGAAATATCAAATAACAATTGATGGTAAAGAGACTGAATGCATGCAAGAATTTGCTTTCTTAGGGACACAGATTGATCAAAGCAGTGAATGCAGTCTATAATAAAGCACTGAAAAGAAAGGAAAAGAAAGGACATCAGCCTGATTATTGGCCTGATCAACGCCAACACCAGCCAGTACATAAAACAACTGAAAGAAGCTGTACAAGACTGGAAAAAGGTGGAGAAAGATGATCTCTCAGAATCGACAAGAATCAAGTACAATTGAACAGATAGCATTGTCACCATCATTATCACTGGGAGCAATAGTGAATATGATGGCAATTGTTGATCAGCTTCAAAATACTTCAAGTGTGGAAAAAACAATGGTGATATAGAAAGGCCTTAGAAACAAACCTTTCTAAGTTCTTTGTCCATATATCTTCTCATCAATGAAGAAAAGCAAAAGAAGTATGCTATGGGGAACATAATAACCGAGTTAGACATCTGTGCTATTCTTCATCTAATTCTCATAAGTTTTCTTGCTTTTAACATAAGACCTGTCAGAAGCTTATTTTTAATTCTGTGGTAAAAGGACTCTGCAATTCCAGAGCCGCAAAGCATGCACAAATAACAGAACCCTCCCTCTTTTAAAAGACAACCCCAAAATAAAATGAAAAGTCTGGGAGTTTATTTCTGGCTGAGGGGCAGTCTCAGAGGTATTCTTATGATTATGTAATTTTTGAACCCATGAAGGGAAAGCTTTGTTTTGAGGCATTAAAAATTGGTAAGCAAACAACATGGTGGCTAGAGAAGATACCATGTTCTTTGAGGGAGCTCTAGGGCTCTAGAGAGTGAAACAGCCCTAGCTGGTAATAAACTCGCCATTAAAATTGAGGAAGAAATGCAGATTTCCGTTTTCAACAAACATTATTTGGATTTTTGCATTTAGCAAATAGCTGTAAAACTGGTCAATATGTTCTAACACATTTAATGCATCTGCTTACACCTCATACCCTTTTTAAGGTAATTACTGAGTCATTGCCATGCAAACAGAAATAAAAGCTGTCTCATTTTGATCCAATGGATTTGCCGACCAATTCATGAACCAAAGATCAAACAGTTCATTAAAACCCATATTAAACAAATTTCCTCATGGAAACAAGACTTCCACTATGAGTTTATATATTCATTTATGTCATCATTATATTGATATAGCCACCCATCTCACAGACAAGTGACCTTGGGCAGCATACAATATATCTAATATATTATGTACAAATATTAATATTATGATTATTAAAAACTTTTAACATAAATAGCACAAAATGTATGTATGTATGTGTATGTATGTAGTTATTGACTAACAAACCATAAGAAAATCTAGCCATTATGGTTGCAAGTGTTGAGGGCTGTTAAGTGAGATAGGCTCACTTAATAACTCACACCCCCTCCTCTCCCTGATGAGGCTGTTAAATGAACATGTGGGTCGCTAAGAAACCATGGGGTGCTTCAGGGATGGAGAAGGCCCTGAGAGGCCTAGTGCAGGTCCAGGCCTACATACCCTGGGCCTCCCAAGGTCTCCCCCACAACCTGAGCACCCAATACTCCACTTTGTGCTCCTTGGGATCCCTGCATGGGTCCCTAACCCAAGTTAGACCCTAACCCACAGGGTCACTCACACACACACACACACACACGGCCTTGGCCTGCTTCCCATTCAGCCATTCAAGGGAGCCTAAAGCCAGGCAACAAAAGCTACCAGGCATCCAGAGTTACTACAGCTTGTAGGCCAACTCCTGATTCCCACTCAGCCACCCAAGGATTTGCAGGACTCGGCCTTCTCCTCAATCAGCTCTAGAGCTCAGCAATACTCAATTTACCTTTCTGTTTGTTCAGAGAAGCACCAGGCCAATACAATATGAGGCTCAGCTTTCCTACAGAAGCTGCCAGAATAGCAAAACATGCTATTTTGCAAGCATATTCATATCCTATTTTCAGTATCCTGAAGGGGCTCTGATTTTTTTAAAGGAAACTCCACAAACTCCACAAAGAAATGGAACCTCCTTAAAAACCTCCTGAAGAAAAATATTGCATTTAGCCTACAGTTTTCGAGCATACCTGAATGCCCTATGTGTTTGAATGTGTGTGTTATGTGTGTGTGTAATTTTTATTTAAAATTGTGCAGATACAGTTAGTTAGATGCCATCTAGATGGGCTTGATTTTTCCACGGACAAACATTTGCAAGCCTCACTAGTTTCTAGTACTAATCCAAGGATATTGCAATAATCTACTTGATCATATCCATGCATCTGAACCTCAATATTCCTCTTTGTATACTTCTCTTAACTTTGCCAAGCATTGTGATTTTTACCAGTCCATCGTTGGTTGCATCACGTGCCAAAAGTATGAAAATTTGGGTGCATCCACACACTGTACTGTATAAATCTACTGAATAGTCAAACCACATATGAATGCAGCATCAAAGCCAAAAAGTCATGGAACGATTACATTTCCTCTTGTGGTACAATATGGTATTTCCAAAGTAGTTATTTAAGACACAGAAGAGTCATGTTGGGTTTTGGCTGTGGCTTAGTTATAATTGTTTCAGTTTGTTTATGTTCCTAGCATGGTAACTGATTTACCCATGATCTCCTTTGTTCAATTTCAGTTCATGTGGGAGAATTTAAAAAAAGATTCATGCTGAATATCCAATGGACAAAGCTAACTAAAATGTCAATAGTCCAATAATACAACTTGCTGCAATTATTCAAAGTATTGTCAGGGACATATAAAATAAAGCCTTCATTGAATCTTAAATTTGTATTACTTGTCTTAAATTCAGATAATGTTAGATTTAAATTGAAGTTTTAATACTGTTATTGTAATCCCTTTTTTAATTCTTTCATCTAAACATATTTTCTGTTTTTACTAAACATTTCTTTTTATCTTGACTTACGGTTTAATATATTGCAAAAATCCAACAGATAATACCTTTGTCAACAATGCATGGTTAATCACATAAGGGCTTAATGGAATATATGGACTCACTCTCATAGAACATGATTAATGTAGTTATTGCAATTACCTATTTTCTGGATTCCCACAATACATTAAAATTTAAAATTGCCAAATACACCCACTCCTCATTTAGCGACTACCTGAATATTTTTACCATTTACAAATATAAAAGTTAATAAACAGTAATTAAAAATTAATTTTCCAGCCAATGAATATACTTATGACCAAATTTTCTGCCCCTGATGACAACACATGCCAGAACGAGAATAATGCTGACATAACTGAATGAGAGAAATTTATCCAAATGGAATAGTAACCAGTGATTTTTGCAGCATCTTTCTTTCTGCATCATGTGCTCATTAATCCATTTCACTTAACAACTTGTCACTAGAATGGAATTCATTCGCTAACATGGAATGGGCATAGACTGGGTTTGTGCGACGCACCGAGACACACATACAAACCTGCACATACAAGCCACATGAAAAGTAACAGCTTAAGATGTAGTAGAAAAACTACCACTAGACCTTGAACTATCCTAGTGAAATATGTTGTGTGAATATAAGAGATTGCATATAAAATAATCACCACTTTCTAATTTGGTCACCATACAAAGTACAAGAATTTGCAGAACAACAGTTCTCCTCAAGACCATCCCATCCAAACATATGAAAAACAGGTAAGACAGAAAGTTATATAACCTCTGCAAATTAATCAGAGGTGGTGTTCAGCAGGTTCTTGAGAACCAGTAGCAGAAATTTTGAGTAGTTAAGAGAACCGGCAAATCCCACCTCTGACTGGAGATTTTACAGTATCCTTCTCCTGCCACGCCCACCAAGCCATGCCCACAGAACCGGTAGTAAAAAAAAAAAATGAATCCCACCACCGAAACTAATCCTTACTACTCCAAACCTCCTGCACTGATCTTATCCAGAAAAGTAATTAAAAGTCTTCAAGTTGAAAACCAATCAAGAAGAACCACACCAAGGCAACATATCAACCTTGAGATTTACATATTCACTACCATCACTACCAAATACCAGCAGGAAATACTTCACATTGCTTGGAACTGGGAAAGCTTTGCAACTAAACAGTTATATCTGCAGCAAAGGCAATGACATTTTACAAAGCCACATAAAAATTCCTCAGCCATGAGAGCTACAAGCAAACGGCACATAAAAGAAGTTCTATAAAGACCGTATTTGATATGAGCTATAATGTAAGTGCAGCACATCAGATATACATAGCAGAAATAAACTACTTACACATTTTTCAACACAACAGATACCTGTACAATTTCATCAGAAATACATACCAATCCATCCAACTACAAAAATTATATGCCTTCTCTACCTCAAAGGCACTTCAGAGTCTACTAATGATTATACCAGCCATTTGAAATAGCCATGGGGCAGAAATATAACAAACTCCCTACAAAATATATCAAACAAGCTCAAGCCACCCACTACCAAAGGAAGATAAAAGAGGAGACATCTACATAGTAATATACAAGGATTTCAAATGCCATCACATAGGACAAATAGGCAGAAGGCCAATAGTTGTCAAAAGACATGGTTTAACTTCATTAATCCTCATCGACTTAGGCAACATCAGGCATAACTTCAGTGCATAGGGTAAAGTTTACTTGATCATCCCAGCTGCCTCGCCAAATGACAAGAGACAAAATATATTTTAGGCCACAATACTATTCAGAAGAGGTTGTGATAGGGTTCTAGGACAACTTGCTGCAGCCAATTTGCTGTGATGAACTCACCACAGCCAATTTACCGTGGGGTCAACTCTCACCACAGGACAAGAGTTACACTAATATTGAAGAAAGAGTGGAATAGACTCATTAAATGATGCAAAAGAAGAGACAAAATGTCAAAATGTCAAAAATTAATTGTAAAATTTATTGTAAATAATTGAATTATTGAGTTGTCCCACGTCGAGTGGGACAGAGCCAGTTGAGGAAAGGGCCATGGCGAATTGGCCACAGCAAATTATCCCATTCCACTCTGATAGATACCTCCTAATTCACTGCAGTGTAAGGAGGAAAGAGGTTGCAGACTTGCATGTAGTTTTAGCCATCCTGTTGAGATTATTTCAATATTTGGTCTCATAGGACTGCAAATTATGTACTGAGCCCCATACTTCAATCAAATATGATTTAAATCAATCAAATATGACTCAGTTGTATGCATTGACCCAGCAAACTGAAGTATTAACTACATTGATCTGACTTACCCAACTTGCTTAAAATATAGTTGTAGAGTTTATAGTCCATTCCAAATGAATACAGAATGGGAATTAATCAGTAAAACATTATTCTGTATGTATGTATGAATAAAACTCAAGGCAGCAAAGATATTTAACATTCTGCCACCTATTTTTCCACCCTGGGAGGCAGGTTGGACTGAAAATGGCCCAAAGTTGTCCAGACAATTTTCATGCCTAACAAGGGATAGGATTCAGTCTCCTAGTTTCTAGGATATCACCTTAACTACAACTCCAAATTGGCTTTTTATAAAACCTTAAAACAAACAAGAAATCATTCTTAGCTACCTTATGCAGTGTGCGTGGAAAGGTGCTGCATATGCAATGTGACTATTTATTTGATCACAAACTGGGTAACAAATGCATGCTCTGAAGATCATTAGATCCAAAAAAAAAAAAAAAAACCTACAGGAAAAAGTCATCTAAGAAGTCTGAAAATCCAAGTCTTTTTTGCAACAATGACACATCTAACAGAAAACTCAACATTGTTACTTGGAAAACAAATCTTGTGGCTAATGTACTTACATTAACCACTGAAGAGAAACTGACAAGTCTAGTCCAGGGGTCCTCAACCCTCGGGCCACAGATCAGTACCAGTCTTTTAGGAACTGGGCCACACAGCTAGAGTTGAGTGGTGGGCAAGAGAGTGAAACCGAAACCATCCCCCTGCCATGGAAAAACTGTCTTCCCAGAAGCTGGTCCTTGGTGCCAAAAAGACTGTGGACTACAGATCTAATTCATATTAAAAATCTAATGTTTATTCAGATCTTATTTGCAAATTGCTCTCCATACATGGATTGGTATTTGCAAGCACAAATGAGAAGAACCCACATTCAGTTTATAAGCAAGAGTGAAGTTACTGCTGCAGGTATAGTTCGTACCAGCAACTGCTCTCCCTTCAACAGTAGGGCCCTTAAACTATCAGAGCTTATGTTACAGGGGATACCTGAACAAAGTTATGATGCACACATGAAACAAACAGCAAGTAATTCTCCTTACAGGTCTTCCAAAGACCTCTCCTTATAGGTCTTCCATCTTTGCAGCATTACATCAAACAGTATTTAGCATTGTCCTTTCATTTAAATACTTTTAGTTTGGCATGAGCAACCTTCCCCAGCCTGGCTGCCCTCCAGAAGTATGGCCTTATCCAATAAGTTTGACAATTGTGTAGAACTTTGGAAGCTGCTTCAAACATTTGGTAGGTATCCAGGGGGATAAGACTGTGCTGGTGTATAGCCCAATCTTGGGCTGATGAGAGTGGGGGGAGGGGAGAGAGTGTTGGGACAGTTTTGATGGTCTGAACAGAAAACCATTATGGAAAATACTAAGGGATACTAGATTTGTGGGCAAAAATATCAGATACAGTCATAGCAATAAAGGCAATCCAGAGCTGAATACCCTGTGAATTTCCAGCTTTTAAACCCACCATACAATGTTTAGCTTATTTCTCAACAGAAGGACTGACAAAATTATCAAAATACAATTTATTTTTAAGTGAATTGCTTACACAGTAGTTGTGATACAGTGAAGAGGAAGGGAAAAGAGATGGAAGGAGTTTGCTTTCTTTTTACAATGCATGTTCCATCATACTACTGGTGTAACAAACAATAGTTTAAGTTGCATTCTCCATAAACAATACCACCACTACAAAACAGGAACGTGAACATGAGTAGGCGGCACACACCCATCCTAACTGGCTTGCTCTAGACATCTGTGTTAAAACTGCAGTCACACATTATAATATACAAAATACAATGAATCTGGGTAGGATCAAAATCACAATTAAAATAACACATACACATGCACACCCAAAATGTTCTGGCTCTGTAAAAGCTACAGAAGAAAAATGAGGTATGAGAAGGTGAATAGAAATGATTTCTATTTCTGTGCAAGTTGCCTATTCTGTCGTTTTCAACCTATTAGCTTGAGAAGTGCAGCTATCTAACAACCTTCAATATGAAGGACTTTGGATTGCTTAGGATTTTGTTGTGAAGATCTATCCTTAGAAGGGAAAATTATTACTAAAGTCTACAACAAGCAAGCTGAGATGAAGAGTTTTTGTCTACTTTTACAAGGCAAGCTCATCAGACAGCCAACATTTATCGATTTAAGGCATTTCACAAGAGTCCTTCAATCTCTCTTTGAACAAAACAGTGTGCTCTTGGGGTATTTTACTGGATTTTGTTTAAGGCACACCTTGTGTGTACACAGGATGGCAATCCCCTTCTGTAGGGAGTTGCCTTATGAAAGCAAAGTTAGTCTATTATAGAACAAGTTGAAAGGCAGAATAGTGAAACAAAGTTTACAAATATACAGGGGTCTTTTTATAAATGCAGTTACCATCTTTTAGTCTGTTCATGCTTGGATATTTCTTCCATGTATAGCCAGCCGAGGGCAGATAAGTTTAACAGGACTATAGATTACATTGATAGGAAAACCTGCATCTGACATAATTCTATCAGTCCTACAGATTTTAAAGGTATAGATTGTCTTTTGGGTGGGAAACAAAGCTGGCAACTCAATTTCAAGGAAACCAAAGTTCTTTATAGGTTTCTTACTCTTACGAACTATTGAAATTTCTTTGGAGATATAAAGTAGGATTCCCAAACACTTCTCAACTATAATACAGAACATCATCTTTCTTCCCTTCCTTTCTCAACTCTATCCTGTTGAAAGAGATACTCCTATGTCCCAAACCCAAACACTGAATTGTGTTATGGTCAATTTTTGTTTAGATTGAATTCCAGTCTCAGACTTCAGTTTGGTATCTCTCTCAGTTCCCACTGCATTTTAAAGTAGGCACAAAGGTTTTTTATGGCTACCTATTCAACATTCCCCACACAATCACAGCTTCCTAAGAGTCAGCACAAAATTATTTCTTTCCCAACATCTCTCTTTTACATGTCCAAGCAAGTGATTGGAAGAAACAGTTTCATATATATGGAGCACACATGCTGATCTTGTGCTAGGCAACATTGTCATTGAATTGTCCCACGATTAGGTTGTAGCTGGAACTTTTGCTCTTTTAAATGAAAGAAATTAGCTTTTTTTTAATAGTCGTCACCATGCCCTCCAACTTGGTTTGTTTATATTGCATATCAAGAAGCTGAAGATCAGCAATGTTCAGTTATTGATATTAGAGGCCTTTGTGGATATATTTCATTCACCAATATGGAGATGATGTTTCAACTGTGCTCCACTTTTGCCATTCAGGATAGAAGCTGCTGGACATCTGAGAGCTGCTAAGTTGTTCACCCTCTGCTTTGTGCACTTTTCTTGAAGATTTGAGAGTTAGGCAGCCTTTCCTGGGTGATGTTGCCACTTGGACACCATCAGACTTCCATTCTGCATGGACAATCTTATAGTTTTGTCCATCATTATTGTCCCAGAAAATGTGGTCACCATTTTGATAATACACACAAAATTCAATTTTTTGCCCAGCAGGAATGGCTGGAGGCAATTCGATTGCAAAGGAGAAAGTGTCATTATCTGAGTCACCATATACATTGTTCATGTAGATGCAATCATAGTCAGAATAGGTTTTCCATGAATCATAGGTAATTCGAATCTTCACCTTCTTTTCAAAACTCACATTTTTCACTTTCACAGTCCCAGATACTGTACTTTCTTGCAGGGTGCAGTTTTCAAGACAGACAAAATTCTTCTGTAAGTGACTCCGGAAGTCTAGGTAGTCAGCCGAAGGTTGAGTAAAACCAAGAATCAAGTTCTTTTCTTCATGTAATTTTAGGCCAGCTGTGATGTCTTCAAGATCTGACAAATCAAATTGGAGATCCCAGACTGGATTCTCCTGGAATTCAGAGAAGACATGGATGGCAGTCAGAGAGAGGCCCTTCGAGTCTGCAAAAACCACTTTCTTCTTGGCTCGGCCAGCAGAGTGTTTCCAGTCACTATTTTGGTGCTCAGTTTCACGTTTCACATTAAGGCATGATCTCAGAGGCTTTAAGCGATCCACAAAATTTCTTCTTTGATATTCATCAAGGGGTGTTAGAAAACTCTTCACCGGTGGCGAGTGGGCCAAACATATTCTCATGGCTACATCTACAGGCATGATGGAACTGGGCAAAGGTCTTGGGTCCAAGACTTGTATCATTCTGCAATGGAAACAAGAAATAAGTGAGAGTTCTCTAGCCTAAAAGCCCTGAGGAAAAATTCTCCAAAAAGCTCTTAAAATGCATGCTGTTGCTTTTAAAAGTAATGCTCAGATGGTGTGAAAACTTTAAATAATTAAACAACAAATAAAATGGACCAGGACCACGTCTAACAGCCAGAACCTGAACTGATAAAGTAACATAGCTCCATTCAAAAAAATGTTTGAATGAAATCCATGTGACATTTTGAACTAACTTAATAATTTCTATAGATTATCTTAAAAGCCCAGAAATGCAATCCTCAGACATATATACATTTGCACATTTATAATATAAATCCTATTCCCTATATACAAAACACTGGGAAAGTGGGCGTGTCCAGTATTCAAAACAAAATTCCTCAAAATCTGCTTGAAAAGTTTTTGGTTTTACTTCATGGACCTCTCTATGGAACCAACTAGCATTGTTCTAATAGTATTTTTGGTGCAATCTCCTTCAATTTTTATTCATTCATGTTCAGGAAAATTCAAGTATATATCAGGGTGGGTTAAAATCTCTAAATTGACCTACCGTAGATTTTTAGATAAAAGCTAAACCACAACGGGGTTTAAATTAATTGATGTCGAGCCTAGGAAATGTGGCTATTGGAATTTTCTAGAACCTCGAGAAGTTTTCAGTCACACCTATTCAAAAAAAGAAATGCCTTCTTCTCAAGGCATGGCAGTTGGAAGCCACAAAAAAGAGGCCGTTTGTGAATCGATACTGCCAGGGTAATAATAATTAAAAAAAAAAAAAAACTCGAAACTTTGACGGGTTAACAAAAGCAGCGAAGAAAATCGAAGCGGGGGAGGGGGAAAGGCAGGCAACGCCAAAGGGCCCTTTCCCTCCTTCCCCCCCACTCCCCACCCCAAACGTCCCGCCTTTTTTCCCACCTCTGCGATTACATTTCCACATTCGGGGATCGCAAAGTGATTTCTCGTTCAGAAGGACCTTAAACGGCCCTAACCGCTGCTGAAGCAGAAATTGACTCCCGGCCGCCCGACCATTTTTCTTAAGCGAGCCGGTATTTATCTTTTATTATTTTTATTATTATTATTATTATTATTATTATTATTATTATTATTATTATTATTATTATTATTATTATTATTTTCCTTGAAAGGCTGGGAAGCGGCCGAGAACAAGGTAAGCAGAGAGTATTGTAAAAAGTTATTGTCATCAAGTTGGCATCGCCATATCTGGTCTGAACCCAAATGCGATGCACCAATTTCCAGAAAAGAAAAAGAAAAAAAAGCTTCGTCAGAATGCAACCTCTCTGCCCAAAGCCACGGTCCCCCAAATAAAGAGCGCTGCGCCGCCGCAACTCCGTCCCCTTTCGCTCCCCATGACGGAGCAAAAATAAACGCTCTTCCCCGCCACCCCACAGCCATTCGCTGCAGGAGCCCAAACTCCCCCGAGTTCAGCTGCAAAGTCTTCCCCTCACCCACCCACCCTCCACCAGGGCTGCAGCCGTAGCTTTTGTTCCACCCCCGCTTTTTATTATTTCAGAATGGCAAAAGAGTGGGAAGGTCCCTTGGAGGTCTTCTAGTCCAACCCCCGCCCTCCCCCTTCCGTTCAAGCAGAACCATTGCAGACAAACGACTGGTCCGTTTTTCCTTCCGCGGCGTCTCTTCTTCGGCTCTTGCAACCCTTCCCCTTCAGCCGCGGCTGTCCCGCTGGGCTTACCTGCTGACGGTTGCGTTACATAGGAGCGGCGAGAAGAGCCTTCAAAACTGCAAGAGAAGCGTCGGCAAGGAAAACTCGGGAAGGCGGCAAGAGCTGCTTCTTGGCGAAGAAGCAAGAGGAAAGGCCTCCCGCCCCCTTTTCCCCCACCCCGAAAGGCTCTTTCCCGAGTTCGCCGCCGACAAGCCAGCCAGCCAGCCTGCCAGCCTCCCGCTTGCTCCGGCTACGGTTTCCCAGCTCGCAGACGAAGCTTCACCCGCTCTCGGGGCCGCTTATCAAACGCGGCGCTGTCTTTTTCACGTGAAAGCGGCCGAGCGACCAATCGCGTCTCGAGCCCGGCGCGCGGCGAGCAATCAGCGCCGGCCTCCCCCTCCAGGGGGAAACGTGATCGGGCGGGCGGGGAGAGCGGCGGCTGCATGCGGTTGTGTTGACACAGCTTCCAGCCGCCGGACCCCCCTTTTGCTCGGGCTCAAGGTCAGCCGCCGCCGGCTCTCTTGCCTTTTCTAAATAGAGACCTCATAGTCGCGGGGTCCTTTGTCACTCATCGCTTCCCTAACCAGCCCAAATAGGGGCTGAATTATTTCTTTGCGTTTCCAAGGCGGCCGCTCCGGCTCCGCTTCCCTTTGCTATTTCTTACTGGCTATATATAGGGCTGCCCAGTTGTAATCTATTTATATGAGGTTGTGGAATCCCCCAGTTGCTTCCCCTGGGATGCGCAAAAACGGGCATCCCTCGCTGTGGCAGGGGAAAAAACACACAAACAAACACAACAGCCCATAGGCATCGTGGTGCTCGAGTTACAGCCGTTCGTTGAGTGAAGTCCTCCAAGTTGCAGCAGTGCGTTGAGTGACCGCTCAAAGCAGTGCTGGGATTCGACCGGTTCTGCAGAGCCCGTAGGAGCGGGGAGCAGCACGGACCGGACCGCTTCTCTCCCCTGCTCTGCCTGAGCTCCCAGATTCCCTTTTAGCAGCAGAATTTGAAGCGCAGCTGCTTTGCGCGCCACAAAATAGCGCCACGCGGCAGCTGCGAGTTAGAACGCCTCTGTGCCTGTGCAAAGTGTGTATTTTTGGCGGGCAGGTGCACGCAAAGTGTGCCCACCGAGCCACGCCAACCATTTTTGAATCCCACCACTGGTTCAAAGTCGCAACGGCATTGAAAAAAAGGCACCGACAAGAAGATCATTTTTCACCGTGACCACCTTTGTAGCATCCCCATGATCATGTGATCAAAATTAAGATGTTGGGCAACTGACTCATATTGATGATCTCTGCAGTGTCCCGGGGTCACTTTTGAGAACTTCTGACAAGTGAAGTCAATGGGGAAACCCGATTCGCTGAACCGAGTTACTAACTTATCAACTTCAGTGATTCACTTAACTGGCAAAACTCTCTTAACTAGTGTCTCACTTAACAACATAAATGTTGGGCCCCCAATTGTGGTCAAGTCATGGATGACCTGTATTATATCACCTTCCTAATCTCCAGGCAACCTTGTCATTATCCGTGATGGATGAGGATTGTGGGCTGAAGTCCGGCACCTCTGGAATATCCAAAGCTTCTATAAAGGATCTGGTGCTTTTGTTTTGTTTTGCTTTCTATTGGTCTCTTTGAAGTGCATTTTTAGATTGTTGTTTTTAAGTTGTCAGACATAGGTTTGCTTTCAGAAGCATTTTAGTAAACTGCTCATTTGTGCAAAAATCAAGTGTTAGGGGTGGTTTTCAGCTGGACTGACCTGAAGAGTAGAGCAACTTTTTTAGTTTCTGCCTGTTGTGTAGCTGTTAAAGGCCAGAATGAATAAGGGGTTTGATTATTAATGCACAAGCAAAGTGCATTATCCATGGAAAAAGGAACTGGATTTTGTCTCTTAAATATTAACAATATTCATTAATCCCTGACAATGTGGCCAGTTGTGAATGGGACAGTTCATCCAGAAACAGGCAGTTTACTCTGTTCAGCATCAAGTTAGAAACCAGGAGACTCTTGAGTTTTGGTTCCATCTTAAGCATAAAAACTGGTTGGTTTACTTTGGGCCACACTTTCTCAGCCCTAGGAAGGAGGCAGTGGCAAAGCACTTCTGAAAAACCTTGCTTAAAAAAAAACTGCAAGGACTTATCCAGGCAGTCTGCAAGAATTTGACACAACTGAATGGAAGAAAAACATCCAGAAATACTTGAAAGCAATTTCATCCGTAACATTTGGAAATACTGGTGTAAAGATTGCAGCTCAAGCTCGTGTCCTAAACAGAAAGCCACTCGGATTGACACATCATTCTAAGCCATGTGTTTACTGAATGTACCATACGTGGATGGATTGACGCAACATGCTAGGGCTACACATAATGGCTTGCTTTTCATAATCCAGTGAGATAAACCAAGTAAACCACATTGTGATTTAAGCATTGTATGTGAATTAAGCTGATCATCATCAACCCAATCACCAACATACCCAGGGGGGTTTTCTTTTTGAAAAAGTGATTCAAATTACAAAATTGCAATTAGTTGGGAACAAGCAATGATTTGAATTCCACAACTTCTCAGAACAAAATGAGGAACCCAACATTTCTGTCTACAGCAGAGTCAGACCTGTAAAAACACGAAGAGCTGTGACTTTATTCTATTGATGCTTCTTTTAAAATAAGTAATATTTTATCAAACTACATATTCTGCACGAATTCAATCCCAGTATTTAAAAGTACCTCAGGGAGAGGAGAAAAAGGGTATAGAGTTAAAAGTTGTGCCGTTTTTTTTTCTTTTGCACCTACTGCTAACATTCTTTTCCTTGGTGCAGTTATTAAAGGCATAGTTGTGCCTCTTTTGAACATAGATAAGGAGAAGCAAACATGTAAAGACAGCTTCATATATGATGCTATGATGTATGCTTCCCATCAGGAATACATAGAAGTCATAGCAATTCCCAAGTTTTTAGGGATATTTTAAAAATGTTTTTGTCATAATCCATCTTTTTATCACTTGTACATAATTCACTCCAAATGCATGCACGGTTAGAAATAGACGTATATTCCACTTCCTTGTGCTTTACAGCTTTCTCTAAGCTGTTTACAATGTCAGCCTATTGCCCCCAACAATCTGGGTCCTCATTTTACCCACTTCAGAAGGATGAAGGCTGAGTCAAGCTTGAGCCAGTGAAAATCGAACTGCTGGCTGTCGGTAATCAGCAAAATTAGCCTGCAGGACTGTATTCTAACCACTGCACCACCGCAGCTCTGAAGAATTCTTCATTAGTCTTCTTTCTAAATAATGAAGTTTAAGCATATATTTATATTAGGAGACCTTTCATTCTTCTATTTTTAGAGATCTGTTCTGAGCAGGTTTTCTTCTTTCTTTTTTGTTTGGATGACCTGCCAACCCATTCTATTTTGATAGGTCCAACAAAGGGAAAATAACAGAGGCTGGTTACAGTACAAAGTTGATGAAAATTCCCCTACGAAGCAAGTTACTTTTGCCTCCCCTTTAGAACCCTGAAGCACAATGAGGAGTAAAGCACTGAAAATAAAACATAAAGGGGAAAGCAACTGTTCTTTCCCAGTTTCACAAAGCTGTCAAGTACATCCACTCATTTCATAAATAGAAAATATAAGAAACACTGGTAATGTTTGCAGGGGCTTCCTCTAATATTTAAACGGTGAGTCTTTAAATATGGTGCATTGTTGAGAGGAGTGCATCTTTCAGCCAGCATGAAATAATGCACAAGAAGTGCTACCATTTGTCTCTCTGGAGAGCTCCTAATAATGCATTTTTCCTTAATCTTATTTTGTGTTGGGCTTGTGAGCAAACAGGGATCTATCTATCTGTGTGTGTGTGTGTATTTAAAGAGTGAATACACACATTTATTACAAATATATATTTAGCTGCTTAAAACGTGAATATATGTCAATATATATATCTATGTATGGAATATACAGTATATGTATGTATGTATGTCTGTGTGTATACACACATACACACACACACATATTCAGTCTTTAAGCAGCTAAAACTTCACCTAATTTTGACAGTTCAGTCACTGAACATAAAAGAGGAGACCACTAACATATAAGATACATGAGATATATGAGATATATGAGATACATAAGATATATAACCTTTCATGGCTAGGTGGCAACCTGTAGAAAAGTAACCAACTTCTGTGACAACTGTATTGTGTATATCAGTTCGTTATTTGAAGCTGCATGCATTCCCCCACCAGAGCCAGCAAGGTGGCTATTGATTTTCTCCAACCTGATGCCCTTCAGCTGTGTTGGTAATACAATTCCTAGAAATCCTGGGTGGTAAAGGAGATTTCAGACATCAGGGTGTATTTTGCAAAGTTTCCCATGTCCCGGAGGTATGCTTTACCTGCTCAAGAAGCATTATAACGATTTCACTCCCAAAATATGACGCTTTTTTTTTTTCAAAACCACAAATCTTTCAGTTTACTTATCCTTTAAAACAAATGCTTCATGGTGCAAAAGAGCCCAAGAACAATAGGTTAAAATCTCTAAATATTGGATATGGGCTGGCTCCACCTACCCTCCAACAGCAGCTTTTGGTTGTACTTTGTGAAGTCTTTGAGCATTGACCCACAGCCTTCATCTCTGGCGAAGCTTACTTCACTGCAAGTTGCTCCAATAAAATAAGCAGTTTCAGAGTTGGGAGGATTTTCCTGCTCTGCACTTATATCGCAGGATAGCCTTTAATTACACCCATGGGAACGGCTAGCAGGAAAACGGATGGAAAACTTCCTGTTTGCACTCTGGAAAGTTTTGTGTCAGTATTTGGTATCTGCATTAGTCATCAGAAAAAAAAGAAAGCTAAATTTAATATCAGGGCATTATCATTTCACCTTCCCCTCATTCAAAAGAAACCTAAATTGGCTGCTGAAGATTAGATGGGATGGGATTCAGCAGGTTCTGACCAGTTCTGGAGAACCGGTACCAGAAATTTTGAGTAGTTCGGAGAACCAGCAAATACCACCTCTGACTGGTCCCGCCCCCACGTATTCTCTGCCTTCTGAGTCCCAGCTGATTGGCTGGGTCTTCTTTTGTTGCCCTACACAGGAGAACGGAGCTGGAAAGCAGGTTAGTGGGGTGGGAGCGAAGGGGATTTTGCAGTAACCTCCCAGGAGTGGGGAGGGAATGGGAATTTTGCAGTATTCTTCCCCTGCCACGCCCACCAAGCCACGGCCACACAACTGGTAGTAAAAAAAATTTGAATCCCACCACTGAGCAAAATGTTGAGGTGCCAGGGGATAGACGTGGAAGGGTGTGTATTTTCTTCTCATTGGGGACATTTTTGACTAAAACAGATGTTCTCAATTCGGCCATTGCGAGACATGTACCATCTATGGGTCACCAGGTGGATCAAAACTCTGCGTTTAAAGTGCTACTGTGCCACCAGAACTCTTGTTTCTTACATTTTGCTGAGGTGGTTGCCATTAACCATTTGAACCACCACCTCCCCAAAATGGCTTTATGTCAACCTATGCCTCCCGTGGGCATAAGGCTTGCCATAGGTTACTTTCCTGCATACATTAGAGACTTAATTAATGCTCTTGCTAGATCTTATATTTGAGGCTGATTTTAACTGTGTTATGGTGATGTAGGTACTGGTGAGTCGATATGAAATGCTTGCATCTATCTTTGTTTATCTTTTGGCTGTATTGTTTAAATTATTAAAAGGGACTAATTGTTTTAAACAGATGTATTAAGCCTACCAGAGCACCTCCCCCCCCTTTTTTTTTTATTTTCTACTATGCATACATACACTGTAGGGATATCTCAATAATCTTATTCAGTATTACAAGATTGGATGTTGCAGAAAGGCACAGGTAATAATTCCTGTTGGGTGATATAAGAACAAGCAAGTGTTTTGACCATTTGAAGTTTGATCTAAGGTGAAGAATGTGTTTCTTCCCAATAGACCTGAAAAAGAAGTCTTCTACCATATTGGTCCTTATTTTTCTACCCATGTTGTATGAAACTGAGCTGACACCACTAACCCTAAATCTAGGGCCCAGATTCTGACAAGCATCCCAAGTTTGGGATGTCCAACTTGCTCATTCATATGAGGTTGACGCATTTATATAAAAGTCTTTGTTGTCCTTTTTTTTTTAAATCAGAGCACACACATATCCAGTTTTTTAAAAAGTGGTTTGTCTGTTTTTATATTCTCTGTGCAGAGATCAGCCCTTGAGAATGAGTGCACAAGTGACAAAGAGAATGGTGGCCAAGAGAAGATCCGAAACTAGCAAACATCTACTTTCCCTCCTATAAATGTTTTGATGTTGTGGTTTCAGCAGCCCACAACTGCCACAACTCTGCAGCAGCCCACAGCTGCCTGCCTAAGCCCAGCTCTACAGGTGGCAGTCAGCCAATGTGTCCAGGCCTGCTGCTGCCATCCTGCCCCTCCATCCCTAAGGCTGAGTTGGGAGCGTCAAGTCATGTAATCCTCATATCACTCAGTGCAGTGGCTGTGAACAGAACAGAACAATGAACAGAAAAAGCTTGTGTGGATTTAAGACAGATATTATGAGAGGAAGCCAGTTTTATTTTGTTATGAACTTTTGGCATTTGTTATTATGTTGAAGACTCTTCTGTTGGTCACTTGGAGAAGGAGCTGACTCATCTGAGGCAGTTCTGTGTATTTCAAGGTGGCCTGAACTTAAGTTTATTAGTGGCAGATTTCAGAGAGGAATGGAACTGGGGAAGCACCTTCTTAAACCTGTTTTCAGTTTCCAAACAATCTATTCTTTTTCTCTCCCTTTGCCTGTTTTGAAAGCAAGCTTTAAGTTATTTGATTATAGAAAAGAGGATGCATATATTTGTAAATTGAAATTAATCCTAGACGGCTTTTCATTAGTCTTAAACTAGCTTCCTTTGTCTTTTTGTATGATACCTCTTCCTCCTCTGTCTCCCTCTTGCCCTCACATCACATTTTTAATTGTGGAAAGTGGAACTGTTCACACTAAATGTCCAGTTAACAAAAATAAAACAGAATCTAGCATAAGAGCACAGCCTGAGTATAATGCAAGCATTGCTTCTTGTTTTAGCTCCAAATCTAATTTACCATTTGGGGGAGGACGGGGACAAAGAGAAACCGTCTACTAGAACTATAACCTGTAAATTCATAAATTGTAAAAGCGGCCTCCAAAAGAGGCTGGTTTGCTATAGAGAGGAGCTTTTTTCTCCTCTTTGTCAGCAACAAATAAGGAGCCTTTTTTTTACAATGTGGGAATGTAACTTTAATGAATTCAGTGAATGCCATCAGATGTGTGGCATGATATTCTGAAAATGAAGCATGTGATAGAGATGGATAAGACATGGAAATGGAGTTTGGAAAGTACAGACAATGACAACCAGAAGCCAACATGAGTTTGGCAAAAAAATTGTTGCATTCTTTGACAAAGTGACTAAATTAATGGATCAGTAAAATGCTGTGGGCATAGTATACTTGGACTTCAGTAAGACATTTGACAAAGTAGACCACAGCCTACTTCTATTATTCTGCTACTCTATTATAATTCTCTTCTTTATTGTGACCAAGCAGATACGTATGCCACAGAGGTTATAGGTGAGCAATGTGATATTAATTATCAAACAAATGAAAACTGCATGGAATTTCATGAAAAATATTTATTGATGCTTTATGTTTTAATATCCTTTCTTTGAATCTGCAAACACTGTCAAATAATATTTTATCTCCAGATTTTTATAACAGCATTTTTTTTTGGAGTCTAGTGGCTGATAAGGAAAATAAAAATCCCTAAAAGAAAATTAATTATACTCAGTTCTGTAATGTCTAGAACATAATTCAAGATTTTTTTTTCTAAGCAACCTTCTATTTTTTTCTTCATTTATGGGCCACACAGAATCATCCATGCTTGATTTGGTTGGCTATAGAAATTTGTTTAATAAATAAATAATCAAATAATAAATTACAGAGTAATGTCCAATATACAGTAAAGTAGGGAATGAGGCTAAGCACATCTGTTGTGAGCTGTTTTCATGCTTCCATGCTTTTATTGCTACTTCCTTCTGACTCACAGAACCAAAATAACCAATGCAAACAAATTTTGCATTATCATTTGCAACTCTGCCTTGGTTTTCCATCAGGCTAAATTTTCACAAAGTATTCCTTCAAATAGAAAATGCCAGGGCAGAAGTATATTTCTTCCTCCCAGCTCCATTTCTGTCACTCTGTTTACTTTCAGTTCAGAGCAGAGTCAGGATGTAATTTGGATCACTTACTTCAGGTGCAGAAATATTTTGAAATTGGACTTCGGTGCTAAATTTGATGGTAGGAGGTAGATTTTCATCTGACTACAGTTCAGCTTGAGGACTGTGTGTTCTGGGTGAGGGACATCGGAAGGAATTGCAACTATCCAGAATCAGCATGAAGGGCTGGAATATGACAGGCTATCAGGAACTGAGGAGAGCATGGCATTGGCAAGCAACACAACTAGATTCCAAAATTAAGGCTTACCATTCCTCAAACAGCCAATAAAAAGTACAGCTTGTAAATATGCCAGGTCTAAGGGTAGGGTTGAGACCTTGAAAAATGAAGGGTTCTTTTTACAGCTTTATCCTGAAACCAACTAGCATCGGAGGGCAGGGAATGAAAATTTGATTGGAAATAAAGATTAAAGATGCTGAGCTTCTCAGCTGGACAGCCTGGGTTCGAGACCCAAGCACTGTGTGACAGGGAGGTCCTGTTACTTACCTCAGCTGCTGCCCACCTAGCAGTTTGAAAAATGTAAATGCAAGTAGATAAATAGGTACCACTTTGGTGGAGAAAATAACAGCGTTCCATGCACCTTGGCATTTAGTCATGCTGGCCCCATGACCATGGAAATGTCTTCAGACAACACTGGCTCCCTCAGCTAAGAAACGGGGATGAGCACTGCCCCCTAGAGTCAGATATGACTGGACAGGGGAAAACCCTTTATCAAAGGTAACCAGTGTCCTTTGGGACCAGTCAGGCTTTTAAAAACTTTTTTAAAAAACTTTTTAAAATCTAGATCGGGTGTCCAACTTTCAGATTTGTGGACTTCATCTCTCAGAATTCCCCAGCCAGTTGCCAAGATTGAACATTCCTGATTGAACAAAAGAATAAAGCATATTTTAATCTTAAAGATTCTTAAATTCTTAAATTCTCATAGAAAAATGAGATTCCTCTGAAGGGCCATTTTGTCCGAATCCAAATCTTGCATGCAATCTTTGTATTTTCAGTTTCTTTCCAGTTTTTAATCTTTGTTTCTTCTATTTTTCTTGCATACCTTGTCTTTGTTTATAAAGCACTATCACTATTTTTATGTTAACTACAAAATACCTTTTATAATAATTTCTGAACCTTCATTTAAGCAATCTTTCTGTCAAAGATGATCTATTAATATTGCAATTAATCAGCTGCTACTCTGTTTTTTTTAAGACTGGGGTATTTTCCTTCATGCACTACATATACAAAAGGTTGTTTCTGCTTATTTGTTCTTCATTTTCCATCAGAAAATACTCAATAAGGCACCTCTCTTTTCCAGTCTCTTTTAATTTCTATAGGATTCATATTTTGCATGATTACTTCTGCATGTTCTAAATCAGCGGTCCCTAATCTTTTGGGCTTCATGGACAAGCAGTGGCACATAGCAGCAGTGGCAGGGTAAGGGATGGGTTTGTGGGCTCAACCTATTTCCGCACATGTGCAAATGAAGCTTCCATTCTCACTTGCCACTTGCATAGCCTTGTTCCCAACCAGCCACGGCCTAGTAGTGGGCCACGGGCAGGAGGTTGGAGACCCCTTTTCTAAAGTACTATAGTCACGTTTCCTTCATTTTCACCAGACATCATCAACACAGTCCTTTCAACAGTTCCAAGAAGGCTGCACACCAATTTGCATCACTCAGGTGACCCTGATAATACAGATTAACCTCCAGGTGACCTTAACCCGCTAAAAAGAATGCAAATGTCCAGCTGTCTGCAAGGAATATAAATCCTTTCATTCCCCACCATCCAGTCAGAGCTGAAGAAGATTCTTGAATGAGAAAAACCAGAAAGTCCAGTTGCTTCTTGAAAAAAATCACCTTTGGGACAACCATGACCTGGATAACTGAGAATCTCCATAGACTTTCATCAAACAAGTAATTAGAGGGTTTTACCTAGTGAAATTGTCAAAAGTACACATGTTCCCGATTGCCGAATAAAAATCATATAAGGCATCTTATATTTAAACCCTCAACAAGGTACCTTTGGAAGGGTCATCTTCCCAAAGGCACTCATGTGACAACCTTGAACCTTATATGTTTTTTTAAAAAAAGAAAAAGCTTCATATTGTCAGTTACACAGTCTGAAAAATGATTCATGGAAGGCTGAGGTAATAAGAGATGAAACATAATCAACCAACTTTCAAAGAAGGTGCTTGATGGCAGCCTATGTAGTTCATAGCATCTGTTCAGAAACATAGAGAAGTACATGAGCTCTCCCTGTTACCTAGTTGACAGCTATCTGTCAAATCCCTTTTGGAAGGATCCCAGCACAGCAAGAATTACTCACCCATAAGTCCAGGATTGAGTAAAGGCAAAGTAACAGGGTGACACAAGGGCACAAATCTATTACAGCTGTTAGTGTCAGTAATCTGTTCATAAATAGAGGACTCTGCTCCGTTGGGTTAATGTTGACACCTTTTGCTTTAAGGGGGAAAAGGTAACAAAGTAAATAAACATTACTATTTTAATTGTAAAATAGGCTTAAAGGAACTAGTAAAGTGTATTTTTATTCTTAAAAAAAAAAAAAAGAACGATGGCATTTAGATATCCAATATGGGTTTCTACTTAAAGGTTTCTCTCTTTTTGGCTATTGTTCTTTTATTTGACTTCAGTGTTTTTATTGGAGGTTAATGATCTGCACATTCAATAAATGTTGACATTTAATGTTTAAGCTCAAATTTTGCACTCAAATTTCCAGTGCAAAATTAAAAAGTCATTTTTTAAAGTTATGAAGTGCAGATGTAGCACATTACAAGTCAACATCCAGTGGAATATTTTCTTTTCATTTGGCTTAATTTCCCTGGAGGAAATCCAGCCACAGCAGCATGATGTGCAAGTACTCTTACAGAGCTAAAACTTCCCTCCAAGTTATACCTTTTTAAACATTTTGTATAGGGAAATCTCCCTTTTATTCCAAAGCAAGAAAAATCATACATTGAAATCATCTGCTCAATTTTTTTTTGTTGTTGTCATCATTTACGAAGGGGTCATAATATTCTACATTTCTAAATGGATTAAGCATTTCAGTGGTTATAAACTAAAAGGTGCTATGTAATAGAATGGGTAAATCAGGAACATTCCCATAATAATTGGCTTATTATATAGCATAAGATTATAAAGCCTAATGAGAGCAAGAGACAAATGGCAAATTGGGTCTACTTGACCTATTTCTTCTAGGACGTATTTATGCCTAGTTGTATAATTGGAAGATAATGAGGAAATATAATCATTCTGATAGTGATGAACTACAACTTTTGAGGAATGGTGGATTGTACAAGCTTGTAGATCACTGGGAGAGGTTGTGTCCATATTACACTGATAAAATTGCTCAGATTTAGAGTCCAACGGTCAAGACACTGCCTGGACGAAGCTCAACAAGGTGATTACAATAACATATTGATTGCAAAGTTACCTGGAAGTCTCACTGGCAGAAACAGCTTTCCTGGCAATGTTGGAAGAGGTGGTGATACATTCACCCCAGAGGGTGGTATTCAGCAGGTTCTGACTAGTTCTGGAGAATCGGTAGCGGAAATTTTGAGTAGTTTGGAGAGCCAGCAACTACCGCCTCTGACTGGAGATTTTACAGCATCCTTCCCCTCTCATGTCCACCAAGCCACGCCCACAGAACCGGTAGTAAAAAATTTTGAATCCCACCACTGATTCACCTTGTCTGGAAAAACCTTCCACAGGCCTGGTCACTTTGAATAACAATTGCCCAGATTGCAATCTTATTTTTTTAGGGGAGATTGTTGAAAAACTCCTAGAACAGCAACTTTAGAGATAGCAAATCTTTGATGAAAAGAGTTCAGGTCTACATGTGGGACAGAATAGTCAGTCTGTTTGGCTAACTTTACCAGGACCTGCAGGGGGAAATGTGCATTTTTGGTCAAGTTAGATCAATCAGTAGATTTTGATTTTTTTAAAAAAAAATCAAGAGCGCCCTTTTGGCTACACGAGTGTTGAGAACTGGGGACAGTCTATTCCTCCTGTTCTATTCCTTTCTGGGTGGATGACTAGTTCAGGACTCTCCAAGCTTGGCCAGTTTAAGCCTGGAGGACTTCAACTCCCAGAATTCCCCAGCAAGGTGGCTGGGGAATTCTGGGAGTTGAAGTCCTCCATGCTTAAACTGGCCAAGCTTGGAGACCCGTGCTCTAATTGCTGGCTGTAGGGGAGGACAGATCAATCAGTGGTTGCTCACAAGTGTTATATGATGGGGTTCATTGCTTTTTCAGTCTTGGTCTTTCTTATCTATTGGAAGCTACTGGGATAAGTCATCTTCAGCACGAAGGTCATATCTGTATGTTGACAACATTCTGATATATGTCTTTATGAGGCCAGTCTTGTGATGTAATAGAAGTCTTGATTCTGAAGGGTGTGAGGATCTAGATAGGAAGGAACAAGCCAACACTGAATTTGTGGAAGATGGTGTTGCTATTTTCCACAAACTATCTGACTTTTGCTTTATTCTTATTCAGGACAAACTATATTCCCCCTGAAAGAGCAGGTCTGCAACCTGAGGTTGATTCATAGCTGATACTTGATCAGCAAGCAGAGATTGTAGCTAGGGGAACTTTTGCCAAGTTTCTACAGCCATCTGCAGCATTTCCTCAAACATGAGGCCTTGGCTGTAGTAACTCATGCCCCTTGGATAGATTACTGCAGTGTGCCATCCATGCTTCTGTCTTTGAAGACTACCCTGAAGGTTATAATTAGTACAAAATGCAGTAGAATTTTTCTCTCTTGTCAGAATAATTGTAGCTACATAACTCAAATTTTGTAGGCACTACACTGCCTACCAGCAAGCCTTCAAGTACAATTAAAAGTGTTGGTATTAACTTCTGAAGCTCTTTGTGGCCTAGCACCAAACATATACAGGACCATTTTCTTATCCCAATCCATTTATCCCAAATGGGGATACCAAGAGTCCCAATTTAATAAGCAGGTCCAGAAGACAAGAGTTTCCTTTGTTGACTCTGGCCCTATGGAAGAGTCTACAGTATTTAGGAAGGCAGTGAAATTAGACTTGCTTCAAAGATAATTTAATCCATAATTTAAACTGTAACTGCTGAAGGTGGGTGGATGGTTTATGGATTTATGTATTGGTTCTATAATTTTATGGTTACATTGTAAGCCACCAGGAACCTTCTCTGAAATCTGGTGGTTTAAAAATTATCAGCGAACAAATCAATGAACAACTGAACAAATGTATAAGCGAATAAATAAATAACTTTGCAGCATCTTTCATCGTGGTCACTGTTGGCACAACTCCTAGGAGCCGGGTGAGCCACAGGTTTCCAACTCCTATTAATAGAGTCAGTGTTAACATCTAGTCATCAAATATTATATATATATAATATTGTTGCGTGCCATATTCTTATTATAGAACTTCTCTTTTTTGTAAGCAGGCTACATGTTTTTTGAAAGCATGCAAAGTTAAAAACAACTGTATGCAAAGATCATCCTGCAAAAAAAGCTGAATTCTCAGACACTGCAGCATACTGTAATCCTAATTTACTGTAATTCATCTTCAGTATGAAATATATAGAGTAGCTTTAGATAGTCCATGAACTTGCAAATCATATTGTGGAGCACATCTGTCCAGATGAGTGTATTTTTCCTGAACAAAGATACAATGTTTTTGTTCTGAATTTACAAAGATTCATTTTGAAGACTTTTAATTCCAGCCCCTTTCTGTCATCAACCTATGTAATTGACCCACTTTTTAAAAAGTGTGTTTTTTAAATGGATTAAAGTGTTTGTATGTTCATGTCTATTAACAGATGGCTAATGGTTTGTTTATTTGTTCATTTTCTGCAAAAGGAGTTTGTTGTACAGGTAAAATAAAAAGAGCTTCAGTCTGTAATTCTTTACTTCAAACTTTTAAGTGAATCAAGCTTTCATATTTTTTTAAAAAGTTGGCTTGGGGTGCAATCCTATACTTTTTTCAGTGTTTCTCAACTCTGATAACTTTAACATGCATGGACTTCAACTCCCAGAATTCCCTTGATAGCATGCTGAACAAGGAATTCTGGGAGTTGAAGTCCATGCATTTTAAACTTGTCAAAGCTCAAAAATACTGACTTTGTTCTACTAAGTGGGACAGAAAGGCTGCTACCTTTGGGGGAAAACCTGGAATGCTGGGAGATCTTTAAAAAGTGAGCAGTGAGAATTAATACCTCAGCATTCACATTTTTAGAGATTTTTTTTTCTTGGTTCAAGAACCATATGTAATGCCTTCTTTTGATCTCAAGGCATTGTATGTATGATATTTTATTCAGTTATTGATCTTGTAATCATACTGCAGACTTTTTCTTTTATACAGGTAGACAAGCTAACTCTTGTGGAGAAGAAATAAAAAGGAAAAGCACCATTTAAGCATTACAAAAAGGAAGGATTTTTTGATGAGAAATTGCACATGGAACTATAATAGTTAAATCCCAAAGCTGTAAAGAAACTAACTTTTCTTAGAGTCTATGGGTTCATACCAAGAAGAAACTTGTGGAGGCAAAACATTTTTACTCTGTTCCATTAAAAAAATTATGTTCCTCCCATTAATTCCAATGAATGTTTTAAATAAATATTGGAGGGGAGAGCTTTGCAATTTGTGGATCCAGTTTTCTGGCACTCCCAAAGAATTCTTCTTTATCCTCTTCACTGTTGGAGTTCCAACATTGGAGAAGCATTATTGTGGAGTTTTTTGAAGCTTCATGTAGCATGCTCAGAAAGTTGGATTTTCTCCAGGGGGATGGACAAAGCAACCATTTTTAGATGCCAAAATTATTTGGTTGAATTTGCTGCAGATGCGCTGTATTCCTTTTTATCTTCTCACATTATTCCCATTAGTGGAAATAAAAGTACTTGGGAAAAATTACTTTCAAGCCAAGGAAGAGGGTTGGAATAAGTTTTGGATATCTAAATTTATAGTCTTATCCTTTGTTTAAATTCTCATCTTCTCTCCAAAATAATTTAATAATTGTATATGGGTCGAGTGAAACTGGAATAACTCACTTAAAATCTATGTTGAAATAACTGCAATGAGAAAGACACATATTTCCATTTACAGTACATATGCCCAAGGATCAAAATTTTTCTGGAGTTTAAAAATAGATAAAATAATTAGGAAATCAATACTAAATCACAATCAGATTTTTTCTGTAATATTTGCTTGAAGATAATAAGAAAATAAAATCAAAGGGACTGGTGATTTATATGTTGATAACAAAAACAAACATACTAAAAAGCTGGAAACATATTTTTTTTTTCTTTAGATATAGCACTTGTAAATGAGCTTAGTATAATATAGTAATGGCAGAAAAGTTGACACATTTGTTACATGTTTGAACAGGACAATTCAAACCATATTTCTTTTGAGTTATGGCAAAAGGACATAATACTCTTCATCAGTCAGAACACTTTGAAAGATTGCTACCTTTTAGTTATATTCAGATGTTGCAAGATTTCTGCAATTTATAAAATGTTCTAAAGTTGGTAGGTAATAGCTTAGATTAGAGATATTGATAAAGAAGACAGTAAAATCGATGAAGTTCTATCATTGGAATGCCTTTATATGCACTTAAACCATTTCATATTATCTAGCTTGTAGGATTTTCTGAATTTGTTTTTAAATAATCTTCCTCACTGGAGGTGAATCTCTCTCATCTTTGTAAGAAAAGATCTGACCACTGACCTGTCAACATTCCTCCTGGATGGCATCCTGTGGAATTAGATGGAACAGATTGACATAAATCAGAACCAACAGCTTGATATGACAAACTGACCCTTAAAAATGTACTCCAGAGTTAAATCTGCAGATGATGATATGCTTTTAGCCAAATATATTTTGAATCTGTTTTTTTTTTAAATGTTCTATCTTTTTCAACGAGCAACAAGTACAGGCAGAAGCACTGTAGAAAGGAGCTGAAATTTGAACACTGGATATGGAATAGCAGGCATAGTAGCTGTTAATAAATTCTGGACAGAGATAGATTCTGAGTTTGTTTCACTAACAATCTAGTTGCCAAGAATGTTGGAATGTCCTTTAATTTTGAAATCTGAGCAGCCCCAAAGCAGGAATTTTCTTGCTTCAATCAAAGCTGATATCTGTAATAAAGAGCAGAATTCCTAATGGAACTATCTTTATTCTTGAGTATATTAACCATTGTTTTTCTTTCCAAGGGCTGCCTTTTTTTTAGGGCCTTTTCCTATGAGCTATGTCAATGGTAGAAAGCTTGGAGCAACTGATGGAGCCAGAATTATAAGTCAGTGATATCCCCCTCCTCTTTTTTGACACCCCTCTTTTCCCATCTTTCATTCCTTTCCTTTTTCCGAATTACTTCTTCCCCTTTTGTCTCTTAAGCCCATATCCCACTGCACCAACGGATGCAAAGAGGATGTAAAATGTTAAAAAAAGTTTGCCATCCGTTGGAAAACGTTATGCATCTGTTGTGTACTCACTGCATATGTGTTTCATATGCTCTATCCCTCCAGCATCCGTCCACTGCGATTTCATCCGCCCAAGAAGTTTTGAGCTGCACAAAACTTTGTGAACGGATGAACTTTCCTCTGTGTACGATGTAAATCCGTGACATCCGAGCAACAAACATTCTATGTCCATTTATCATCCGTTAAACGTCCGCTGTATCCTCTCTGCATCCTCTGGGCATCCTTGCAACTCACATCTGCTGCAGCTGAAAACGGAAAGAGGGAGGAAACAAAAGGTACATGGAACGTCTACACAGCGTTAGTAGCACGGAAATAGAAAGGATGCACAGTGAATGGTTTGCATCCGATATACATCCGCTAGGCTTCCTATGAACATCCGTTTAACATCCCCACTATGTACTAATGTCCGTTCTTTTCTGTTCTTTTCCGTTCTGTTTATGCAAATTTTCACCACTTTTTGGAGCGGATGACAACGGATGGAGCCACCCCCGAAATCTTGCTCATCCGCTGTGTCCTTTATGCATACGTTTTGCGTCCGTTGGCCAGTGGGACAGGGCCTTAAGCATAGGCTGGCTGGGAAATGATCGGTAGCTTTTATCAGCCCTAAATTAATCATGTATAGAAGGCTTCTGAAATTAAGTCAAGGGCCTTTTTGACTACATGTTCTGCTGTAAGAGAAGAGAGTGAATAATTAATATCTAGCTTAAAGTATTACTAGGTCTTTGGGCTAGGTTATATGGCAGCCCACATGAGAAAGATTTGGGGTCCTGACTTTTTGGCATGCTTTTTAAACAACAGATACACCGAGCTTCTTATATGCAGGGGAAAGGGGGTCTCTCACAAAGTCACTCTTGTTTCGGTATCACAGAGCAGAAGTCTTTGCTCCTATATTAGCAGAGCTAGAATTCTTTTTCCAAGTTTTTCTTGGACTGCCTCGACAAGGAAGGTCCTCTGTAAAACAGACCCAAGATGAATGAAAGCTTTCTCCTCTGGATTCAGTCTGGATTTTTGACTTGCAGGAACCTTAAAATAGGGATTTATTAGGGGCCTGATCTATTTACTTCAGCTTAGTTCTGTATGTTTTCTTTCTGACTCTTCAATTTCTCTAGGGTCGTGGCTGGTAGAGCATATAACTAGCTTTGAGTTTAGCTGAGATAAATGACATTTCTCTTAAGCATGTGAGTGACAAAAAGGCCATTCTTGTTTCACAAGTTGACAAAGTGTATTGGCTTGCAAAGGAGCACTCAGACCAACAACCATCTTCAATATTTCAGCTTCTTGATTATTTTACGTTATAGTTACCATCATTTTGAATTTCAGAATTTTCAGGGAACTCCTAGGGACAGTTTTACTCCCTGTTAAGCATTGTGTTTCCTTTTGTTTCTTTTGTTACCCAACCCCAACCTACTTCAAAACAATAGGCTTATGTGTTAAGTGACAGCTCAGATAAATACTCAAGATTAAAATTTGCCTAGAGAACAGGAGCATAAAATCTGGATAGCACTGAGGCTGACTTGCCGAAACCATAACTTTAGTTTATAACCCCAAATGGGATCTACTTCTGAGTACACAAGTACAAAATTAGACTAAGAACACCTATGTCTTAGTCATGATCATGAAAGTATAACATATTGCTTTTACTCTTCTTTGAGTCTTCCTAACTATGACATGACATGCTCCAGTAACTATTTTAGCTATTCCGGTTTTAAAATAGTGCTTTCCTCTTTCTCCTCTAAAAATTTGGGTGAAGTCTCGTATACTTCACAGTTCAGATGCAGTCAAAGTTGGAATTGTCCAGCTCATATTAACCACTTCATGCTACAGCACACTTGCATACGCATACATATACACATTCTGGTTGCTGGGAAATTCTCCTCTCCCAGTAGCCAAATTAGCTCCATGGAATCATCTGCCACTTTTGACTGACACTTTGCACTGTACTTGTTAGGTCTTTACATAGACTCCTCATCAATACAGGTAGTCCTTGACTTTTAACAGTTCATTTAGTAACCATTCAAAGTTACAATGGCACACGGAAAAAAGTGACTTATGTCCATTTTTCATACTTTTGACCATTGCAGCATTCCCGTGGTCATAGAATAGAATAGAATTCTTTGTTGGCCAAGTGTGATTGGACACACAAGGAACTTGTCTTAGTGCGAATGCTCTCAATATACATAAAAAAAAGATACATTTGTCAAGAGTCAAGAATCATTAAGGTACAACACAGAATAGGAATAGAATAGAATAGAATAGAATAGAATAGAATTTTTTATCGGCCAAGTGTGATTGGACACACCAGGAATTTGTCTTGGTGCAAATACTCTCAATATACATAAAAGAAAAGAATTCATCGAGTCAAGAATCATAAGGTACAACACTTAATGATAGTCATAGGGTACAATAAGCAATCAAATCATACTAGGAAAGTCATGTGATTTACATTTGGATGCTTGACAACTGACTCACAAAATACTATCAACGTCACAGGACCCTAGTACACTAGAGGAAAACACTGGAAGACTGAAGCAAAGTCAATGGGGAAGCCAGATTCACTTAATAACTGTGGCAAGAAAAGTCATAAAATGGGGCAAAGGTCCCTTAACAAACGTCCCACTTAGCAACATAATTTTTGGTCGTAAGTCAAGGAATAACTACTGTTCCAGAAGAGAAATCAACAACCTTATGGCTGGTTGACCATCTTTCATCTCATGGACTGATGGATGATATTTTGATGCCACCATTTGGAAGAGCTCTTTATAATGAAAATTAATACTTCTTCCTAAGATTTAACTATTCATATTTGCAGTGAGGAATAAAGCTCTCTCTTTTTGTAATGTAAACTCAGCAGCATTCTCTAACGTTGCCTTCAAATAGTCAAAAGTTTTTTCCAAATAAACCTAAACTTCGAATTCACATTTATTTTGAATGGATCATTTCATTCATGTAGCATGTATGTCGTAGCAAACTTACAGAATATTAAAAAGCAGTACTTAAGATCAAGACAATAAAAACAACACCAAGTGAAAAAGAAAAAAACACGTATGTTTTTATGGACCTAATTACAGGTGCCAGCATGGACAAATTTCTTTTGACATTTCCCACCAGTCATGCAAAATTGTCTAAAGCCTGTATTTTTCCTTCAGTTAATAACAGCAGGAAAATGATTTTGTCATCAAGCTGACCCAGGTTTGGTACAAAATGTCAAGACGATGAAATTCACTTCAGTCAACGTCGACAGTTGAAAGAAAAAAAAAAAAAACTTGTATACAAGACCAGTAGGCTGATCAAGCCAGCCAGTTTTCTTCTGTAGAAGAGGGAATAGGATTCATTTGTTTACATTTTCCTTTGCAGCTTTAGGGTGAGATAAGTAAGGACCTTAACAGAGAACACCTGCGTTTGTAGTTGCTAATGGGAGGTTTTGAACCACGTATTAAATGATTGTTCTACCTACATATGTTCCCTGAAGCCTTTTAAGCTCTGCTAAAATTCTCTGCTTAATTCCAAAAATTAAGCTGGTAATTAAAGATTGTTAAGTGAGTTGCTGCTCTTACAAAAATGCTCTTACATTTCCACCCAAAGAAACAAAGATAAAGTATATATTGGCACGAATGGGAGAGTGTTATGATTGTATTCTTTGCAGAATTCATATCTGGTTTTCTTTGGAGCAGCTTCGGGTGAGTCTGGAAATCATTGTACCACCTAGTATAGAGTAGCTTAATTGCAGGCAACCCTCCTGCCATGTAAAAAAAAAGAACATTTTTTTTGTAATTGTACATTTTCCAATATTTATACATCCCATTTCCAGTTTTGCAAGTCCTTTTTAAATATACATCGTATTATACACTCCGGTTATAACAATTATTCTCATAGTCATACAGTATAGTCTCTTTTAAATACATAACATTGTACATCATAATTATAACAACACTTTTCATATTTGTACCATAACAATTACACTCTAAAATAATGAACACTTATTGGATGTAAACATCCACCTTCTTTACACTTTGAAGAAAGATTCAGGAGAACATAAAAGTTTGGTATTAATTTTTTGACATTTGAGTTGACCAAAAAGGAAATTTGGATATTTTTTTTCTTTTTTAATGTTTTTCTATTATGGTTCAACAAAAGGTAAAATATAAAAACACAAAAGCAGAAGGGCTGTGGAAAGAAGATATTTTTGAAAAAACAGAACCAGGATGCAAAAGGGGAAAAAGGAGGAAAGGGGAAAAAAAAGAATAACTTCCAACTTTCTTTGATACAGATATAAAATAGATTAATATTTTAACCTAAATCTACAATAATACACAGTATTTCTATAAACATGAGCAATTCTGATTGTCATATCACCAAATTAAATTTTCATTTTTGTCAGACTTCAATAATGATTTCCAAGTAGAAACAAAGTTTAGACAATCTTTTCTATCAAATCCATTAGTTTCCCTAGCCATTATTCCATTGTAGGAATTTGTAAATCCTTCCATCCCCCTGTATTCATCAGATCTAGAAGGAAAACCTCTGATTTCAATTGCATATTTATCTTAAGAATTCTCTGGATTAAGATACATATCTGATCTCAAGAATTTAAACAATTTTTTTTGTAAGAAATACAGTTCCTTTTGGCTTTTTGTGTTACTGAATTAACTTCTTCCCAACCTGCCACTGGGAGACAGCTGTCTCTTCTATGTTTATTAACTCTTCAATCATCACAGTGTGCTTGCATGAACAACACTCCCAAGAGGACAAAAATATAAAGCTCAGTGGGGTCTAACCAGAAAGATTGACTTAATAACACCCAGCAAAATGTCTTTCAGCAGTGCTATTCTATGAATACATTCAGAACACACTCTGTTGGATAGTTTTAACAATAATCTGTTACAGAGTTCAAGTTTTCAAGCACTAATGCTGAGTGTTATTATCCTAACTTTCAGAAAAAGAATATAATACAAAGCAAGCAGCATGGAGCATGTTAGAGTAACATTTTAGGCACTGCTCAATGGGATCAGCTGTTATACATGTAGGTATGGGGTCGCTTTTGAGGTTCTTGTAGGTTTAAGCTATTGGTCCTAATACCATTGAGGACCAGTTGGATTTGTGAAGCCTCCTCTTTAATTAGCATCCCTCCCACAGACACCATTTGTGGGCAAAAGGAACTGGCACATATTGTTTTCTGAAAAATATACTGAGTTCCTGGCACTAAGAAATAAGGGAACAGTTTGCCAGGACATATGATCCCCACCATTCCTAGATTCTGAACAGAATGCTCTTTCCCCCCCAAATATAGATGTTGAATCATTATAAAAAGTCTGGCTGAATCTGAGAGAAATGACACTGTCCAAGTCTTTGTGTTAGGATATACTAAGGTCAACCAAATCAAGACAGATGACTAAGAGAAGTTAAATCGATCCTTAGAATCAAGTCAAATTGACCATTTTATACAAAATTATATTGTTTATTATGCCCAATAAAATGTAAGAAATAGAAGAGGGTTGTATAAATTAGTGATTCAACTATGTTTACTTAACACAACTCAAACCAGTTTCACTTACAATTAAATTCAGGTTTGTTCTGGACCCACCTAATTTTGGAACTATCGTGCAAGTCTTGTTTTGAAGAAATATACTTTATTTATTTCCAAATGCATACAACACACTTTTCTTCTCCTATTTCCCCCACAACAATGCTGTGACGTGAGTTGGACTGCGAGAGAAGGACTAGCCCAAAGTCACCCAGCTAGCTTTCATGGCTAAGGTGGGACGAGAACTCATAAGTCTCCTGCTTTCTACCCTGGTGCCATTCTTTGAGGGGGGGCAGCCATTTCAATTGATCAATTCCATTCCAGAAGCATGGCCATAAAAGTTACATGGGGAAGGGCTTAGAAAAAAATTAAAAACTTCAGTTATTTCATATTTAATGCAAGATAAGAATTATGAAAATTTGCTAACTTCTAAAGCTTGTTTTGATTTCCACAAAGCATTTTTGCATGAATTTCAATATGGCACAAATGAAAAGGCTATTTTTACTATGTGATTTTTTTTTTTTTGCGTGCCAGAAGGAATTTTACACTGAGGAGCTCATAATTATAGGGTTCTTTCACTTCCCACTCTGGTTTACTAACTCAATAAATACTAATCCATGGAGATAAAAACTTAGAGCCAAATCAGTATTTATGAACCAGCCATAATCTGTTCTAATCATATACCCATGGAAGATGAAATAATAATAATTAGTACAGATTAGCAGTTGGAACTAGCTTATTTGTCAAGAGGTTGATCCATGAGAAATATGTAGCATGATTTCCAACAAGATAGTTACTTTGTACATGCCATAAGACACAATTCAAAACTGTTTGCATAATTTCAAGGTCCAGTAACAATTTTTGGTCTGGTAAGTCTATAATTTATCATCACCAACACTTCTCCCTCCCATTGGCCTAAGAAACGAAGATTTTTTAATCCTAATTGGGCTCTTAATAGAGGCTGCCCAGAGAGAATGGATTGGATGTGGAGCTTTGCATATGGTTCATGAGTTGGAAAGTTGGAAAGTTATCACTGAGTAGAGTGCAGACTGGCTTTACAACTTATTATTTCTTCAAGTACTTGTATATAATTTCCTGGTGACCTACAACTAGCTATAATTCTCAGCTGTAGCAGTTCCATTTTGCCGTGTAATTTGGGAGTCTGTGTAAGATCATTATAAGAGGCAGAGGCAGCACAAAAACAATAGTTCTGAGGTCTCAAGATTATCATAATTAATCTGACAGCCCTGTAGGCCTTAAACCCAACTAATCAATCAATCAAAATACAATAGAGCTGGAAGGGACCTTGAAGGTCCTCTGCTCAAGCAGGAGACCCAATACCATTCCAGACAAATGGCTGTTCAGTCTCTTCTTAAAAACCTCCAGGGATGGAGCACCCAGAACTTCTGAAGGCAGCTTCTGTTCCACTGGTTAATTATNCATTCCAGGTTGCTTGTCTCCTTGATTAGTTTTCATCCATTGTTTCTTGTCCTTCTCTCTGGCGCTTTGGGAAATAACTTGACCCTTTCTTCTTTATGGCATCCTCTTAAATACTAGAATAGAGTATTGCTATCATGGTCCTAATCCATCTTTTCTCTAGACTAGCCAAATCCAAATCCTGCAACCGTTCTTCATATGTTTTAGTCTCCAGGCCTTTAATCATCTTAGTTGCTCTTCTTTGTACTTTTTCTAAAGCCTCAACATCTTTTTTGTAATGTGGTGACCAAAACTGGATACAGTATTCCAGGTGTGGCCTTACTAAGGCTTTATAAAGCAGTACTAATATTTCACATGATTTTGATTTTGTGCCTCTGTTTATACAACCAAGGATTGTATTCGCTTTTTTGGCTGCTGCCGCACACTGCTGGCTCATATTTAAGTGATTGTCCACTAGGACTCCAAGATCCCTTTCACAGTTACTGTTTCTGAGCCATTCACCTAATCTGTACTTGTATCTTTGTTTTTTCGTAAGTATAAAACCTTGCTTTTTTCCACATTAAATTTCATTTTGTTGGACAGAGCCTATTGTTCGAGTTCTTTTTGGATCCTGAGCACAATTGTCATCTGGAGTAATCAATTCCAAATGAACCCAGATAAGATGACTGGTCAAATGTATTCATCTTGATGCCATTGTAACTGTTACAATTGGCATGAGTCACATTTTTGTGATAAAAACATAATGTCACCTTGAAAAAGCTGAGTTGTTTTAATTGTAGCTGATACATGTAAAGGAAATGAAGCCCACACCATCACCACGCACACCAGTGGTGGGATTCAAATTATTACCAGTTCTGTGAGTGTGCCTTGATGGGTGTGGCAGGGGAAGGATACTATAAAATCTCCAGTCACAGGTGGTATTTGCCAATTCTCTGAACTACTCAAAATTTCCACTACCAGTTCTTCAGAACTGGTTAGTACCTGCTGAATACCATCTCTGACACACACCCCTTATTAAATCCCATTCCCATTTGGAAAAAGATGCTGCAATCAAACATATCCAGTGATGGCCAGCAGAAAATTCTATGTTTCCTTGTGGAATAACTTATTCTACAGCTTTTAATACTGTACTAACTTTTAATCATTAAAACTGAAGGCAGCTTTTCAAATGTCATTCCAAGCTCCCTCCCTCTCTCTCTCTCTCTCTCTCTTTTTGCTTAGAAAAGGTTTTGTGAATTCAAAAAGAAAGAAAGAAAAAGAAAGAAACTACATTTCCAGAATATATCTTTAAAGTGCATTACCTGCAATGACTTATTTGAAGTTGACATTTTAGTGGGCAGAGAGTGCCATGTTGGATAAATATACCTTGAAGTAGGAAGGGTGTGTGTTACTGGGGCCATTATTATGGGGAAAATATAGAAATTGAAGTACTGTTACGTGAAAAGCATGATCCTGTTTTTTTAAAGCAATATTTCAAGTCAAGTTGTATAGTTTGAAATTACATTGTTTTAATAAACCAAATTTCTTGTCTTTTAAATAAGTAGAGCCCTTCAAAAAAACTGAACATACATTTCCTGAGATAGAGATAACCAAAAATTTTCATTGCAGTATTTTAATTCTGCATCAAAAAATAAAGTTGAGGCTTCTGTCAATATTTATGAATTGATCATACAGGCTGAAAATTACTAAGACAGATGGATCGAATAGAACAGATAGAATAGGCTTCAAATGAGAAAAACAATGGCAAGAAAAGGGTTAAGCAGACCCTTCCCCGATATTCATGTTCCTGCCTGTCCCATTCATTAAAAAATCCTGTTAAGAAATAAGAGTAATGATGATAGTGGTGGAAGTGATGATGATGTTGCACTGTCATATCCACCTGCCATATATTACAGTTATAGGAATTGGGTATGTTTAGTGTAATGAAAAGAAAGACTGGGGTGACAAGATAGCACTGTTCCAATATTTGTGGGGCTCCTACAAAAACAAAGAGGTCAAACTATTTCCCAAAGTACCAAAAGACAAGACAAGAAAAAAATGGATGGAAACTAACCAAGGAGAAGCAACTTAGAACTAATGAGAAATTTCCTAATGGTGAGAGCAATCTATCAATAGCTTGCCTTCAAAAATTGTGAATGCTCCATCATTTCAAAAAGTGATTGGGCAGCCATTTGTCTGAAATGATATAAGGTCTCCTGCTCAAGCAGGGTATTGAACCTCTGAGATCCCTGTCAACTTTATTGTTCTATGTTCTATTACCTACTTTGTTCACAAACAAATGAATAGTTGCTTACATTGCTTTCTATCTCTACCTTAACCGTAGTAGAAAATTAAATGTCTTAATCCCAAACTATCCACCAAATGTATTATCTCCTCAACTTTTATTATATTTCATGATTAGACTTTATTGTTTTCTATAGAATATTGTACATCTCCTCAACATGACCCCATCCATACAAATTGGGGAAACCATGCCACAATTCTTCCTGGCCAGCATGAGAATTATTTAAATTGATGTTTGAACTAAGGAAGTTCACCAGATTGGAGAAGTGATCTAGTTATACTTTGATTTCAGAATATCTAAAGCTGGACAAGTACTTCATGGATTGGCTGCCAGATTTTTGCAATGACCCTTCTTTTCAAATACATATGCTGAGTAGGTAGTATGTTTGGTAGATACTATTATTTACTGATTGGAGATTTATGCTGAAGCCCAGATTGAAAGTCAACATCCTCTTATTTTCTCTGAAAATAAACTGCCTAATGTCAGTGGGTCATCATTTCTGTTCTTTCAAATGCTGCAGTGATGATCAAAACACACAGTTTCCCACTTAAACTTGTTATTTGTAGAAATCTATAAGCAAGAGGTATGAAACAGCAGAAGCTTTTATATTCAATGCTTGGCTTTTAAAAATACTCTCATATCATCTGTGACATAGGGATATCTGTTATGTAACGCCTATAATTAAAACTGAGGTCTGAAGTGTTAATCCAAATGTCATGAGTGACAGTATTTTACAATCAATGAATCATGGTTGATATCTCGCAGAATTTGGAAGCTGAATATTCTTTTTAATTGAACAAAGATGATTACCTGTGCTTTTCAAGATATTTATTGATTTATTCCATTTATATAGCTATCTATCCAAAATAAAATATGTAGCAGGCATGTAAAATCCAGCTATCCATACAACCAGAAGATGGACTCTAATCCATATCCAAGCCCCAATAGAGATCAAGCCAATCTAATCTCAGAGGGAATGATGTTCCAAAGGTGTGGGGGATGGAATGCCACCTAGAAAGGTCTCCTGGGCCCCACTCTGTAGGTTAAAAACAATGCTAAATACACCTTCCAGGGTTTCCTGATCATCTACCATTGTTTTTATGGCTGAACTGTTGGCAACCCCTAATTCAACAGCATCTACAAGACCATAGATTCAGAATGACATTGTAAGTCATTGCATATTCAACCTGTATGATGTATTCTAGGCAATGCTTCAGCTTAATGCCACTTCTATATGTGATGGACTCACTTCTATAATAAGTAATGTCATTTTGACTGAACATTTTAGGTATTAAAATAAAATGCATCTTGAGTGCTGTAGATTGTAAAAAAGCTGCCATATAGAGTCACTCCTTGACAAAATCTTTAAAAATAGCAAAGATTTGGGACAAGAAATGGCATATAGAAAAAGAAAAGGATTAATCAGAACTCAACATTCTAAATAGGAATTGTATTTTATTTTATAATTTATTGTATTTTGTTATATCTTTAATAAGGCAGAAATCTTGAAGACAGAAAAGGTTTGGCATTGTTACAATATTAAAATAAGCACTATATTTCTAGACGCCAGACAAACAAAGACACATTTATTCTAAATTGATATAGTTATGCAAAATTACCATAGAAGAAAAATATTATATATGTTGACATAATAAACTAATAGTGATCATCATAAATTGATTCCCAATAAGTTTTTTGGGGGGAGAATACCCCAATTATCTGAATAGGCATGGATTGGGGAGTAAATGTGATCCTTGGGCTACAAGCTATAAATCAGAGATTACAACACCAGTGTCAAACTCCCTGCGTCATGTTGACGTCACGTGATGTATCATGATGTTTTTCCCCTTCGTGGAACTTGGGTGGGCATGGCCTGTGCGTGACATATCCAGCCCACAGGCCACCTGTTTGATACCCCTGGTTAGAAGGAGCAGTGGTACAGATGAGTCCACACAAAGCATACTAGAAAAAAGTCCAGCGTACATTAATGGCTCCCTGCATTGCCTCCTGTTCAATTAATTCACTGTTTTCATATTGCTTTCTGAAGGACCCTGTTGCTTCTTGCTAAAAAAATAATGGAAGTTGCCTTACCCATCTGCCCATTTTTTCCCCTACTACATCTTTCAATTATTCTGAGCAGGAACTTTGTCTGGAGATGTCAAGGGTTGATTCTGGGAATTTTATGCATGCAAAGCCATTGTTTTATCACTTAATGCTAATTCTAGGAACGATTAAGAATAGAATCCATAATAGATTTTGCATCACAGCTAATCTCCATCCAGTGTAGTGTAATGGGAGTCCTTTTAGATATCTATAGTCTGTTCCAGAGGGATGCCCTACTGCAGACAAGATTTGCGTGTAGATTTAACCTTCACCATTTAGATGTTTGAAAGTGTATCATCTAACACTGCCCATTGATTCTCTGCTTCCTCATCAGACAAGTCCTCATGGAAAGAGTTCCAAAAAATACATAGTTTGAAAACTGAAAGGTTTATTTAAGTTCATTTATTTGGGAAGCATACCATCTTACCTCCTTAAACTTTTATGGACCGGCAACCTTCATTCTTCATCTCAAAGCATTCACAATTCCTTCTTTCTGTACCCAAAGCTAATCAACAACAATGACATTGCATGCTATTATATTAGGATTTGACCACTGCATTGTGTGTTTGCCAATATCCAAAATTAGATTGACATATTATGCGAACTAAATTAATTCCAGGGATGCAGTAAGGAACAGCTTGGTTTTTCTGTGCTTTAAAACTGTTCCCTACTGTTGGGTAACTGCCCATCTCAGTTTTGACATGAACTGACACATAGCCCTATTTTAAAATGGTCAACTGCATTAAAAATTTAGTTGTTGCCTTGCTCTCCTTCAAAACTCTTCCTAGTTAGAAATCTGACAATGGAAATGCCTCTGGTTTTATTATTAAATGTTCATATTCATCAAGTACCAATCATACCTCTTTTTCTGAAATCATTGTTACTTGTAATCATTATTAAAGAAACCAAGTCAAGGACTATATCTCTTCTCCTCACCTTGATTGAACAGCTTGAATCCATAACTACAGTAAGAATTTTGAGGAGGATATTCTGTCACAAGAAGACAGAAGTTTATCTCATGTGAAGGAATATGTTTGGTCAGTGCAGTGACAGTGCTGAGGTAAACTCTGTTTTCTCTCCAGTACCTGTTCGGCACCCTGACAGAGGGTAAACTCACAACTTGCTTTATAATTGTATTTCCATTTGCAAATATTATATTTAATGTGAGTGTATGGCATCCTTCGGGACCATCCATAACTGTTTGGAATTAATGCAGTTTTATGGTGCGTCTGCTCCTTCCTGAGCAGACAATGTGTGTGTCGAAAGCTGTCCCCTAAACAAGTTCGATGGGCCCAGTATTTCAAGCAGTTCAATTTCTCACTGAAGTACATTCCAGGAGGGAAGAACTTCATGGCGGATTTGCTCTCTCTAGACTACCCCAATATAATAGTATGCGCCAGGAGGTGATAAGTCCAATTTGTTTGACCAAACATCGAGCCGCACCATGATCACCAGAGCCCAAAAGAAGAAACAAGAAGTGGATTTATTGAATGACCTAACCGAACAACTAAAAGAAGCTTTAAAACTGGATGATTGTTCCTGGCTCATTCAAATGACTATACAGTTGAAGATGGTTTGCTTGGTGGGGACCAAGTTGTATGTGCCACGGTGCTGAGGGGCCAAATACTACAACAAGCTCAAGATTCTAAAGCAGCTGGTCACTTTGGATTTGTGAAAACCTTACACCTGGTTAAGCGGCACTTCTGGTGGCCTACTTTAAAGGGGCATTGAAGCTTATGTAGCTAGCTGTCCAATTTGTGCTTCGGCAAAGAGACCTCCTGAGTAACCCAGTAGGGTTGTTACAAAATGTAGCTAGACCAACAGCCCCCTGGAAGGAAATCTCTATGGACTTTAAAGTAGAATTACCCGAAAGCAGTGAAACACGGTTATCTGGGTAGTAACTGATTTGTTTTCCAAACAAGTAACATTGCATACCTTGTTCCAAGATTCCATCTGCTAAGACGCTGACTAAACTGTTTATTTCACATATCTATAGGTTACATGGCTTCTGGAACGCATAATCTCTGACAGAGGGGTCCAATTTACCTCAAATTTTTGGAAAGAGTCCTGAAGTTGATAGCCTCCACCAGGGCTTAAGCTCCACCCACCACCCTCAAACAATGGGCCTGTGAGAGGACTAAACACAGTGTTAGAACAGTATCTTAAGCCCATGTCACACTGTACCAACAGATGCAAAGAGGATGTAAAACGGACAAAAAAGCTTGCCATCCGTTGGTTAACGCGATGTACTCACTGCCTCCGTTTTGCTTCCTCTATCCGTCCAGCATCCGTCTATTGACGTTTCATCCGCTCAGAAAGTTTTGGCTGCCCAAAACTTTTGTGTGGAAAATGTATCCAATGCATCCGTTCTGCATCCGCTATGCATCCGCTACGCATCTGTTTCTGCATCCGTTACGCATCCGCTATATCCGCAAGACATCCGTTCCGCATCCGCGCAATCGCATCGCTCAGACTGCAGGAGGAAGGCAGAACGGATGCAGAACGGATGCAGAAATGAATGCAGCACGGAACAAAGCGTTTAAATGGAAAAAACGTTGCAGAGGGACTATCTCGATATTAAGGATATCTACAGGATACCTAAGGATGCCTAGAGGATGCAAAGGGACACCTATACTGCCTATAAAAAGGCGGAGCAACTCGTCTGCATCTCAGTTTCGCCCAGCAGCCCAGCTGTGCAGACCTCGTGCAGCTTCATCTGACTCTTCCTCTTCCACAGCATCCAGTCATGTCAACCGTGGATCGTACACAGTCCTTTTGGCAGCCCCACCATCCTTCTGCAACAGTGCGAAGCCATCTACAGGCTCTGTGAACTCTACTACGGGAAGAAAAGGAGGCGGCCAGAAAGCGTCTGGGTCCAAAGATGGATCGGGAGAAGAGCAAGAGTACGGGCTGTACAACAAGCTGATGGTGGAGCTCAGGAACGAAGACACTGCGTGCATTCCAGAACTTCATGAGGTGCTCCAGCATGGTTTGACAAAGTTGTGCGCGCCTGACACCAGGTTGACCAAGGCAAACACAACTTCTGGCCAGCCTGGAACCTGGGCTCAAGGTGGACTCACTCTGCGCCACCTGGCCTCAGGGACCACCTACAGGAGCCATGCAGTATGGCTGGAGGGTGCCACTCACACCATCAGCATTGTGGTCAGAGAAGTGGTGGCAGGCATCATCGAAGAATACCTGCAGGAGCTCCTCCAGTGCCGCCTCCAACTGATGAAGGATGGAAGAAAGTTGCAGAGCAGTGGTATCAGAGTGAACTTCCCCACACTGTGGAGCCATAGGTGGCAAGCACGTGGCCTGCAAAGCACCACCCAAGTCGGGCTCAACTTATTCAACTACAAGGGCTTCTTCAGCATCGTCCTCTTTGCCATGGTCGATGCTGACTACAAGTTCATGTACATCGATGCTTCAGCCAGTGGCTCATGTTCAGATGCCCAGGTATAACAACACCAGTGACCTCAAGGAGGGGCTGGAAGGCAACCTCATCATGGGCTTTCCAGATCAGACCCCCTGCCCAACGACAGCAAGATGTGCCCTACTTCATCGTGGGATGACGCCTTCTCCCTCAAGAATCTACCTCATGAAGCCCTACACTTCAAGACACCTCACCGTGAAGAGAGGATCTTCAACTACAGGCTGTCCAGGGCAAGGCGGGTGGTGAGAGAACGCCTTTGCATCCTGGCCAACAGGTTCCAGGTACTTCTCACCACCATGCAGCATCGCCCAGAGGCCGTGAGGAGGATCGTGGAAGCTTGCTGCATCCTGCACAATCTCATGCGCACCGCTACCGGTCTTGCAGAACAGGCTTCGTGGACCTCCAACAAGGCAATGGGGACATGGACCGTGGGAATGGAGGCAAGGGCGAAACCTGATAGACACTGAGGATGGTGCAAGGCCCCAACAGAGCCTCACGTGAAGGGAAGAAGCAGCGCAACCTCCTGAGATACTGGTGCAACTCCCCAGCTGGAGCAGTGGGAGTGGCAAGACAGGATGATAGATGATTAATGGATGCTTCCTTCAGCCTGTCTCATCACACTGATGAGATTGGGCCATGTATGTTGGGTGGGCCTACAATGACAACGGGCGTTTAATAAAGAGTTGTGTTTTGTGTTGACATGTGTGGAATGATTATTACATTATTATTGATAATAAAAGGCCATAGGTGTGCACCAGGGGGGTGGACCATACAGTCCCACTATGCTTGCATTGGAGGCTTATCTATCCACTGCTATCCTTACCCATCCCACAGCTATTACCCATCCCAAAGGTATCCCTGCCATCCACTGCTATCTTATCCCATCCCACAAGCATGCAAAGGCTTTA
>BHFT01022351.1:0-36304 GCA_004320025.1 Laticauda laticaudata
TTCGAACGGATGGCAAGCTTTTTTGTCCATTTTTCATCCTCTTTCCCTCCGTTGGTGCAGTGTGACATGGCCTTAACATCCTAACCTTAAGTTTGTGATGCCTTGTTATTAAATAGCTACTTTTTCCATATGAAAAACAGTATCTCTCTAACATACAATCTATCTACTGGTTTTTATGTGCACAGTTTTTCCACAGTCTTGTGCCAGATCTAAGATTTATAAGCTCAGCAACAGATTGATGGTAGGGGAGAACCATTTGGCACTGAAAAATCCAAATGGAAATCTTACCTATTCGGAAATTATAAAACAAATGAACACCTTATGCAACATCTGAACTTTCCCTCCAGTCATAACTCAAAGTAAGAACTCTTGGTTCCATTACCAAGCCTATTCATCTGTATGACTTTCTCTGCAGGCAGAAAGTGTGATTGTTGTGTTTGGGAACTGAAATATTCCACAGTTAATATGTTCAGAAATGCCCAGGATCTCAGTAAGGAAACTGCTATATGATTTTGCCCTGGATGACTCTGGTATTTTAACAGCTGCATTACACAGACTGAAAGAAAGCTACCTCAATGGGACCTGAATAAACCAACAAACTGTGGAAAAGAAAGGCATTTTTAAACACTTCTTTAAGTGTAATGATGTTGGTATTCCTGTAATGGTCAAAATAGCATTCTGAGGACTGAAGCATATTGAATATTGCAGGAGGCAAACTATCTAAAAAGGTGACCAGTATATGCATTTGTCTGGGGGGAAAACCCATTACTGGAATGTGGTCTAGTCTAGCACACTCAACATACATGAGACACACTCAATCTACGTACATTTGCACAATGTTACAGGGACAGTTTTACCAGTAACAAACCTGAAATTTCCTTTCCTCTCCCTTAACCAGTTGTTTCATGAAGCTAAGAACATGCAGTATGATTTATCTGATCCAACCTATACAATTACATATGCAGAAGGAAGAAAAGGAAGGGACAAAGAAAAAGAGACTCCATTGAGCCCTATGCCATTTTCCATCCACACATATAGCTGCACATATGAGACTTCAGAAATCGAATCCACAATAACATAGACTGCAGATTCCAGTGGGTTAAATGTATTTTGAAGGCTGAGTGACATCAATAATTCTTAACAAAAGTGTTACGCAAAACACATTGCTTGATTTTGGCCCTATTAAAGTTTTTGCTTAAGACCTCTTTCTCCTATATATTGATCTCAGTTTTCTCCTCTGGGTATGTTGATGAGGAATTCTGGAAGCTACATTCCTCATACTTCTGGAGGCATGCTCTAGTGGAGGATTGGGAATCAGCCAAGAAAACTCTTAGAGGATTGGAAATCATTTCATTGTTCATGTATTCTCTTCCCTTTTCTCTTTTCCTGAAAAGGGCAAATGAAACAATCGGAGGACTACAATTAATCCACATGAAGAAATACTACATGCCACTACTTTACAATAGACAAGAGGTGAGCGAAACAAGGCAGAAGAACGAAATACAGTATATAACAATAAGTAATGAAAGTGGACAGATCCAGCACATTCATGGTACTATAACCCAAAGTCTCTTGATGATTGGAAGATGACATCATGCATGACAGAGAACAGGAGGTGATTCTTTACCCAGCACATGTAAACTATAGAAATTGCTACTATATTATTGGTGCACCAAATAAAGAAAAATAAATGAATGGAATGATTGGCTTTTAATCAGGAAAGTTATGTGTTACTTCCAATATCAGAGTGATGAGGAGTCAACCTGCCTTCACAGGATTTCAGTCTGACAGCTATGTGTGACATAGACTGCAGACATTGGTATCAATATCGGTCTCAAACAGAATCTTCCTAAAGAAAATGCTTATCTTTGTAGGTAACAAATGGGCATTGGTAAATTTACTTGAGAATGCCCTTTCTATCTATGCTGCTAGAGAGCCCAGGATGGGTATGACTCCTCCTGATGACATCATCAAGTTGTGTCCGTCCAGTATAAAAGTAGCAGCCTGTGGGAGAAACCCCCCCAGCTTTGGCGAAGATACTTGACAGACTCTAGTGTCTCTGAAAGCCAAAACAGAATCGTGAACCATAACATACCTCACCACAATCCGGACGCAACAAGGGAGGGGCCGGGCTCTCTAGCAGCATAGATAGAAAGGGCGTTCTCAGGTAAATTTACCAACGCCCATTCTCCTCCATGCTGCTGTGAGAGCCCAGGATGGGACATACCAAAGCCTTCATGTCCTCGGGAGGGTCCTTGTCCAGTCTCTCACTCCGAAGTAGGCACCACTCGCTGAAGAACCCGTCTGCCAAAAGCCGTGCTTGTGGAGGCATAGGAATCCAGACGGTATTGTCTGATGAACAGAGATGGGGATGTCCATGTAGCCACTCTGCAAATCTCTTCCTAAACATTGAAGTGTGTTTGATATAAATTCTAAGCACCCTTCTAACATCTAAGGCGTGCCACTTGCGCTCTAAGGCATGGCGTGGACGGGAACAAAACTCAGGAACTCCTATGTCTTGGGATCTGTGGAATACAGAATTTATTTTGGGTACAAAGGTAGGGTCTAAATGAAGAACAACTCTATTGNTTGAAGGTCAAGAACTGAAGGGACACCTTTCTGAGGGGTTCTAAGGGAGGTTCTGTTCGGGCCTGGAGGACCTTGTGAAGGTCCCAGGATGGGAACCTGTGAACCACAGGAGGGTGGAGATTGGAAGCCCCTTTTTAAATCTCTGAACTGACAGATGATGGGACAAGGAAGGAAAGGAATCCCAGGAGATGATTGAAGCAAGAGCCGCTACTTGACAGCGTAAAGTGTTAGAAGCCAGACCTTTCTCAAGGCCATCCTGGAGGCAACAGAGGACCTGTGGTACCCCTGCTACTGTAGGAGAGAGACCTTCCCTGTGACACCAATGACAAAAAACCCTCCAGGTGCCATTGTACATGTGCGTCATAGAAGATTTATGAGACACCTGGATAGTAGGATGACCTGGTCTGGGAGATTGGCTTCTCTTAACAGATGCTGCTCAAGTGCCACATGGTCAATTTGAACCACTGGGGATCTGGGTGGAGCAGTGTCCCCTGATGCAGTGAGATCATGTGATCTGGAATCCTCCAGGGACTGGCTACAGACAGGTTCACCAGATCTGCAAACCAGGGTCTCCTGGGCCAATGGGGGGCTAGGAGAATCAATTCTGCCCATTCCTCCAACATCTACCGAATGACTGCAGGAATGATGGGAAGAGGAGGAAAGGTGTAGAGGATTGCTTTGGCCCTAATCTTGGTCGCCACCTCCCTTTGAACAGACTGGGAGCGTTGTCTCTCTTTCTTTTGCCAGCTTGGGGGCTTTGAGAGATCAGGCCTGAAGGCTGTGTGTGGACTTGTCTTGATCCATAGTATGCATAAACAGACACAAAGTTGCTGGAAGCGATCCTCACTATGTGTTGTCTATGCAGTAGCCTGAATAGGAGCTTATGAATGATAGAAGCTGGCCTTTGGGGAATGATGCCACCTAAAATGGCTTTTTGTTACTTTCTTTAGAAGAAGGATCTTTCAAAATGGCTGCTCGCCATGTGCGATTGAAGAAGCCTCCAAATTGGCCGCTTGCAAGAGCTTCAGACTACACACAAGGATTAAACTGCTCCTTAGGCTGTAAACAGTCCCAAACAGCAAAATCAGCAATTAAGTGAAAACTGTGGTTTTAACGATCAGCTGAGAGGCATTGTTATTGCCGATGCGATCTTTACAATTGTGGCGGCCAAAATCGCTGAGGGAAGACTGTGGGGGAGGATCAAGGTTTGCTCCCTACTTACAGTCTCCCTCTGTTGAAGAACTGTCGAATCCTTGGCATTGCAGGAGAGTTGAGCCCCTCTCTCCTGAAGGCACAGCTACACCGGAACTATGCCAATGATATAAGATAGCTTTTGCTTTTGCTGCTAACTAAACTGCTTTCAGAGACACCAGCTTATAGTCATTGAAAGAAGCTGAGTTTCTCCCACAGGCTGCTACTTTTATACTGGATGGACCCAGCTTGATGTCATCAGGAGTCATACCCATCCTGGGCTCTCGCAGCAGCATAGAGGAGAAAGGAGGTCCCTAGCCATTTTATACTAGATGGACCCTTTGAAAGAGGAAAAGGACTTTTGCGTTTTAAAAAATCATGGTGTGAAGTAATAGACGAGCACTAGGAAATTGGCTCCAATATACAGTACACACTCCTGAGAGTCTGATTAAAGATTGAAATATATGAGAATATGGAAGATCTGAGGAGCAAGGAAGAAGCTTTGTTCCAATGATCCATTCATCTCTAAGGAATAAGAAACAAGTCTGAGCTAGAAAAACCAAGTAAGATAACTTTTATCTTGAAATGTGTGGAGCTACTTCAGCTTTATGGTCTTTGATACACACGGTCTCTGTTTACATTTTCTCTCTATAAACTCAATGATTGTGTGTTCTAAGAAACAGACAAATACTATTGTATGGTCTACAGAGAGTCTTAACTTTTCTTGTGCAATTTTTGCACTGGAAATTCTCTTGAGATACCACTGGCAATTCTAATTTTACTTTTTCCACTATTGACAATATTGCATGTGACTAGTTAAGAGTTGTAAGGATTTCTATCTTTTATTTTTTTCTTCCTTTAGAAAAAATAAATTTGGTCTACATCTTGTGAGATTACTCTATTTCCTGAAGGAGGAAGGACACATTTTCCTAGTCACACATCACCATACCACAGACCTAAGAGGTAATGCTATAGTTTTTTCTTTCTTTCTTTCTTTCTTTCTTTCTTTCTTTCTTTCTTTCTTTCTTTCTTTCTTTTTCTTTTTCTTTCTNTCTTTCTTTCTTTCTTTCTTTTCTTTTTCTTTCTTTTTCTCTTTTCTTTCCTTCCTTCCTTCCACACTACACTTCACCTTTTCTTCCTGTCACACAAAAGTGTGGAATTTATTTATTTTATTTAATTTGATGGCTTATCTATCTTACCTGCCATAGCTGAGGGCAGGATGGAAGATAAAGTGATTCCCCTAAAAATGAGGGAGCTATACAAGCAGCTCTACCAAAGTGGAAAGGTGGAGCCAGATTGTGTAGATCAAGATTTCTGAAAGAGGTTGAAGACTTCCAACATTTTTTTACCCTACAGCAAACTCTCATCATCACAGTGTTGTCACGTGACATATCATGACTTGACGTATCATGATGGCAGATGAGAGTCTGCTGAAACATTGCTACAACTTTAACAGCACTACAATGACGTGGGATAATACCCGAAGGAAGCTGAACAGCACACGCATGTATACCGCGAAAGCTTAAAAAAACAAAATATAGTAGTATATATATTATACATATAGTGTTTTTTTTAAGCTCTCCGGGTATACATTTGTGCTGTTTTTCAGCTTCCTGTCGCTGGGTTATATCCACGTCATTGGTGTGCTGTTAAGTTGATAGCAATTGATCAGCAGATCCCCGAAGGGAAGCATAACAGCATAGTATATATGTTTTTTAAGTTTATCGCCGGGGGCTGTACGTACATGTTACCAACTGGAATAGCACACAGACACACACACACACACACACACACACACACACACACACTTTTTAAGTTTTCGCAGGTTATTACATGAATGCATTCAGTTCCTTCGTGTATTATCCCACGTCATTGTAATGCTTTTAAAATTGTGTAGCAACGTTTCAGCAGCAAAATTCTCATTGCCATCATCAGGCTTCTGCTATGGAGTTTCGATGCAAGACTGACATTCTGCTGAAACGTTGCTACAACTTTAAAAGCATGTACAATGACGTGGGAAATACCTGAAGGAAATCTGGAAACTTGATTCATTGTATGTAATGTAGTATGTATGACTGTATGTATGTATGTTATGTATGTTATGTAGTTACTGACCCCCATCTTAGTGAAGCTAACACCAAATCTGATTTGAACATTTGGCAAAATAGCCTGTTCTCATTTATTTCTCTACCAGTTTGTGCTAGTGCCAATTTTAAAGAAATGTCTTTTTCTCTACACTACTATCAATATCAAACAGTTTAGAAGCCACGAAATTACTGGCGCTGCATTTGTACAAAAAACCACTAACCTTTATGTAGCACTGCAGACTGAATGAGAGCAAGATTTAACCATCCAGATCTTCTTTTGAACAGGTTCTAATTTTTACATGGGTCATGAAAACTTCGAGCAGTTTTTTGTTCATGTCTAATCAGATTGCAATGCGAATATAACCCTGTAACTATGGTTACTGTGGTACCTGAAGCAAATCAGTTTCAACCCTTAGTTGAGAATCTGGTTTGCTTTCATCAAACATATTTAAAATTCAATGCTCATAAGGTTCTACATATGAAACTAAATTTATGTTTAATCTATAAACCAGAACTTCAAGCTTGCAATCCCTTATCTTGCTGCCATTTCAGACAGAAGCGCTTGAAAGAATTGCAAGACATGAATCACATTATGGTTAGCAAGGTCTCTGTTTAATGAAGAAGCAGCAGTCGCATGTCACAAATTGAATTGGCTTAATTTCAGACTTGGTGGATTGGCCTATGTATAGGATCTATGGAGGTATAAAGTGTCTTCACTATTTTGCTGGACCTCTTACTGCTTTCACAAGGGCCCTCTGATTTTTTTTCTTTTAGTTCCAGTTTCTGTAATTGATTTTTAGTATTTTATTGTTTTCTTAGTGTTAAGTTGCAGCTGTCATTGTTAGACTGCTTGAAAAGCTCATTTGAAGTGGGAACCACTGAAATTATTTTTAGAATATAATTACTGCTTTGGCATATTAAAATAAAAAATCAGACAAGAAAGTACAACTAAAGATGTTAGCAAAAGAACAAAATAAATGGTACACGCTAAACAATTCAAGACATACACACACACAAATGACATCAATAAAAAGAGTTTTCAAATTAAACCATGACGTAATTCCAACAAGATTTTAGTTCATTTGTTGTCTGTATCAATTATGAAACAGGTGATTAGATGGAAAATAAACATTATAACTGACAATCTAGATTTTACATCAAGTACAGTCAGGTATTCTTTTCAAGAAATTAAAGATAGTCCTCCCGACATATGATGGACTAATGCAGAAGCCTACCATTGCAGCCCCATATGTTGTGTCGATAAAATGTGCGTCCGGTCAATTTTTTCTGTGGCCAGTTATTAGTGAATGTGGGCAATAACTAGAGCAAAAGACTATGGTTGTTAGGGAGAATCAAGTGGTTTCATATGCAGCCCAGTTTGCCAAACCCAGGAGTCACAGTTCTTCAGCAAAACCACGATAAAATGTGGGCAATGACAGAGGCCAGTATTCAGCCATCAAACCAGTTCAGGCAAACCAGTAGCAAGGATTAGGCATGGTCGCTGAACTGCGGTAGTAAGTTCTGGCTGGCCAGCGCCCACTGACCCAGTCGCACATGGCTTGCATTGGCCCACCTGCCCGATACTCACTCCACCGTCCACCCGCCTGTCACTTGTCCCTTAAGATATTTCTATTTTTCCTCTCCTGACAATCAGACGTTCATACATCAGCTATGATCAGGATGCCCCTTGCTGTAGGCCCTTTCTTGAGCCCAGGGGCTTTGCGGACCAAAGCGCCTCTTCAGGAGGCTCCCCTGGGCCAAAGGCCCCAAAACAAAGCAAAGGGGTGTTGGCACCCTTCTGGACTCTATTTTTTTTCTTCCTGAGCCCCCAGGGGCGCTATTCCTGGGATAAAACACACACCACCCCGGAGGCTTGGGTTGGAGGTTTGACTGGAATGGGGTGGGAGGCTTGGCTGAAAAAGCCAAAATAAAAAAGAAGCCCACGCCCACCCAGTCACAATGCCATGCCCACTAAGCCATTTGCCCACAGACCCAGGTAGTAAAAATTTTTGAATCCCACCACTGGCGCACGTGACCATGGAATATCTAGTTAAACTGCATAAATGTGGGCCTTTTACTGAGTTCCTGAAGTTCAGTCTGTTGACACAGAGGGAACCCAACTGTCAGAATTTTGAATATAGGTGTTTCTAACTTCTAGCGTCGGCTATAATTCTAAGTCGTTGCCTAAGTGATAGTTTATAACCTCAAAGACTACTGTTAAAACTATATTTTAGCTATCGGGTTCCATATACAATAGTCCGATTTCTTCAAATGTAGAAAAGTTCCGCAATTTTTAGTATATATAACATATTTAATCTTCTAAACTTTTAGTTCTTCTCAAAGTATTCATGAATTAACGGAATTTGTAAATGTTTTGTGGAGCTGCTACTACATAAATAAAATGTACAACTACTCTGGAACTTAAGGAATGGTTTCCACCTTAATTATTCAATCTTGAATTCTTTAGTTCCATTGGTAATCCAATGATGAGGTTAGTAGATACAGGCGTAACCACACCTCTGTTTAGGCTATGATCCCATGGTCTTGGACTTGTGTGAGCAAAACAGCTATTGTGGAAATGTGTCCTTAGTCCCTTTGACATGACACCACTTTTGTGCAATGAGAAGATATCAAAGAGAAGCCATACTTGGAGAAGCAACTTTAGATATTTCTGAGGGTTATCTAATTGATTTCTTGCATTTTTTTCAGATGTGATGGATGTCTAGTAGTAAGAGGACATTCACAAATCTTTCACAGAATTAGAATCACTGAGTTGAAGGGTCCTAAGAGGTCAAACCCAACCTCCTGCACACAGCAGAATTCACTAACAATTTCTCATCAGCTGAGTGATCAAGCCTTCATTTTGAAATCTCCGAGTGAGGCGAAGAAACCAAAAGATATCAATATCTTTTTAAATTGGCGCTGTACAGAAGCTGACACAATACTCCAAGATTGAAGGACTGACCAGATAGATGTACAGGTGAAACTCAAAAATTCGAATTATCGTGCAAAAAGTTCATTTATGTCAGTAAGTGAGCTTAAAAGGTTGAAAACTAATATATGACAGACTCATTAATGCAAAGCAAGATAGTTTCAACGCAGATGATGTGTATAATTGAGATGATCATGTTTTACAGCTGATGAAAAAGCAAATCCACAATCTCAGAACAATTAAATATTGTTGAAAAGCGTTTAATATTTCTAGACTACAAAGTGTCCACCTAAAATGGCTAATTCGCCATAAACACCTGCCAAAAGGGTTTCCTCAGCCTTTTAAATGGTCTCTCAGTCTGTTCAGTAGGAATCACAATCATGGGAAAGACTGCTGACCTGACAGATGTGCAGGAAAAACCATCATTGGACACCCCGTCATAAGGAGGGGAAAAACCTCAAAACGGTAATTGCAAAAGAAGGTTTGGATGATTCCCAAAGTGCTGCTAGTCAAAGCAATGAATTAGAAGGCCTATGTGGAAGGGAAAAGTGTGGAAGAACAAAGGCTGCACAAAGCATCAGGGATGACCGCAGCCTTATGCAGAGGAGGGATGATCTAGGAAAAGGACCATGCCAAACAGCTGTTGGGACTATTCACAAGGAGTAGGACTACGAGGCCATGGAGTCAAGTGCCATGAAGAGCCACCAAACACAGAACGGATTCTGGACATGGGCTTCAAGTCGTCTATTCCTTCTCTAGCTCAGAAGCCACTCGCGAATGTAACAACAAACAACAATAGACAGCATACTTAGCCTGGCTGAAGACAAACAGAGCTACTGCGTCACTGTTCTTCATCAGTGCGTATCCAAGTCCTCGTTTTTCTGATGAGTAGCAGACTCTTTGCATCTCACTTGGAAACCGAAGGAACTCAGAGTCTGGAGAGAAGCAACTGGAGAGGCACCCACTGCAAGATTGCTTGAAGTCCCAGTGTGAAGTTTCCACAGTCATGTGTTGAAATTTGGGGAAGCCATGTCATCTGCTGTGTTATTGGATCCACTGTTGCTTCATTTAAGTCCCAGGAGTCAACGCAGCCGATCTACCAGGAGTATTCTGGAAGCACTTCATGCCTTCCTTCCACAAGACAAGCTTTATAGGGACTGCTACATATCAGTTTTTGGCAGGGACTTGTGCACCTGCAACCACTGCCAGAAAAACCACCACAAAAACCTGGATTCAATGATCATGGATTACTGTGCTTGCAATTGCGCCAGCAACTGTCCTGAACCTGAACCCCCATACGAGAAATCCTTATGGCGTATTGCCAGAGAAAGATGAGACATGAGAGTGAAACAATGCAGAAGAGCTGAAACGGCCACATGATTGAGAGCATAACCTGCTCTTCCATAACACACTTCAGCCAGTGCCAAGAGCTCGATAGCTCCAATGCACACGCTGCTTTGAGGCAGTAATGTGCTGCAAAAGGGATCCAAACCAATGCTGTTGAAGATACATATTGCATGGCTTAATACTACTTATGACGGTCGATATCTGTATCTATGTACATCCGTTGTTTTATTGGCATGTAATATCTCTCAATTTTTCTGATATGTGATGGATTTTGGGTTCTTCATGAGCTGTAAGCCATAATCATCACAATTGTGACAAATCACAGCTTGAACTATCTTGCTTTGCATGTAATGAGGCTATCTCATATATTAGTTTCACCTTCTAAGATGCATTACTGAAATAAATTAACTTTTGCATGATATTCTGATTTTTTGAGTTTCACCTGAAGTGGAATAATTATTTTGCCATTTTTCCCCCCCGGTCTTTTCAGAGTAGGAAATCTCAGTGATTTTGGCTGCTCCCTTTTCTTTGCAACAGCCGGCAAGAAAGGTACATAAGCGATTTAACCTATGGCAATGCAATTTCTAAACCTCTATGTAGAACACTGTGCAAGCCTAAATGTAGAAAAGTCCACACTAAAATATGAATAATTAATGGTGGTGAATGAACGTGGGGAACCTCATTTTTTCTCTTTTCCCACCCCCCAGAAATAGGTGGAAAGGTCATGAGATATAGGCATCTTGCATTCGAACAAAGGAAGTTATATTTATGCTTTCAAAGTGATGCTTTTATCATCAAAGATTCTCTCTCTCTTACAACATAATTTTCATGAGAAGAACTGTCAGAACAGATACAGTCACCGTGGCTGTACATTCCTCAAAACCAAGGTCAAGATGCCATGAAAAGATACAAGAAAATGTTCCCTAAGAACTCCCTGGCATCAGAAATGATAAATCGAAAGATGCTGGCATGTTACTGTTAACAATGTTATCAGCAGCAGTTTCACTCCTTCTGAATGCCTACCACAAAGTTTCCCAACTTTAGCAATCTCCAGAGGTATGGACTTCTACTCCTAGAATTCTCAGCTGGTTATGCTGGCTGGGGAATTCTGGGAATTGAAGTCCCAAGATTTCTACTTGGCCCAACGAAAGCCAAAATATATCCTTGCTCTTGAGATTTAGATAAATTCTGAGATGAGGCTTCCCCCTCCTCGTTTCCACTCTTGCAAATCACCTTCACACATTCAGCACAACACTCCCGCCACCCTGCATCCCACTCAGAATTCTGCATTTCTGAAGCACCTAAGAAAGATGGACTGGATGAAGAAGTTGATGAAAGCCATTATGAGCATGGTTTGCTTGCTGGTTGCTTAAAAAAAAAAGTACTCCAAAATAACAGAAGTAGCACAGACAGAATGGAAATTCGATTTGTGATTCTCATTAGGAGGTGAGTTTAAAAGAAAGGTGTCCAATCTGGGTGAACTCTTCAACACTTGTGGACTTCAACATGGCTGGCTGAGGAATTTTGGGAGTTGAAGTCCACAAGTCTTAAAGTTGCCAAGGTTGGACACCCCTCATTTAAACCCTAAAGAAAGGGAAAAGGAAGAAGATATTGTAGGATTTACTGGTCAATGGGAAAAATGGGGATCTTCATTGTGACACTATTTTTTCTTTTCAAAAAACTTATTTTCCACATAAATATTCAAAAAAGCAACAGAGAGAGGGGAGGAGGAGGGGAGAGGGAGAGAGAGATTTGATTTTCATTTAATCCTATGAAAGAACTCTGGGCCAAAGAACTCTCTCCCACAAAGGATACATCTCCCCAGGATCCCCTTCAGCCCACAGTGTAATTGGATCTGTTCATTTCACTTGCTTTATGCTCTGAGGTGAGGCATGCTGTCAGTATTTCCATTACACCCCTAGCACCCTGGCTCAAACAAAAATCCAGAATAACAGACCTGGAGGGCGTTTTTTCCAATTAAAAGCAAAGTTGGCTAGAAGCCATTTGGCATTTGATCCTATATCATTATAATAATATTGCAAACTATGCATTTTTTCTCGTTTAGCTCTCTCATTTACTTCAGACTGCAAAATATCTAGGAAGCTTTGACATGTGAGACCTTTCATCCTGTATTTTATAACCAATGACCAGATACATATGGCAAAAGACTATAGTTTAGCACACCGTAGAGATCTTAGAACAGTAAAACAGAAGAACTGAGAGAGGCCATGAGAATCATCTAGTCCAAATCTCTGGCTAGTGCAAGGATTCAAACACACCACACCTTCACTGCTGGTTGCATTTGTATTTGAATAGGAAACTTAATTTGGATATGTGCTACTGGTCCACTAAGCCAAATGCAGACTTCTAATTATGTGATAAAGCTTTTACACGTATCCTTCTCTGATCTCCTAAGTAGGCAAAACAAAGAGGCTTACAGAAGTACCAATGAATTTCCATATGTGTTTAGCATATGCTTTCATTGGAAAGCAAATGGTAAGCATGTGATCATGGAATACAACTGTATTGAATTCATCTAATGATGGCAACTGGAACTTCTGGAACTGTTCTCATAAGATAGCGTGATCATGTGACATTGTACCTCATGACAGTGTCACTTAGGAACAGAGTTCCCAATCCTACATTTCTGTTGGTAAATGAGGACTAGCTGTAGAGTTTCCAGAATTCCTTGAGGCCGAGCATTAGGGACACTATCCTCCAAACACATCTGAAGAGACTCCGATTGTGTAAGGCTGGCCTAGACTCTTCTTTGTTATCAGAAAGTATTCCTATTGTGACTGAAGACTTGTTTGAACTTAGTGAATAAATGAGAAGGCTTGATGGTTTAGAAGCATTGATTTAAAACAGGGGTATCAAACTGGCGGTTTGTGGGCTGGATGCATCACATACAGGGCACGCCCACCCCAGTTCCTCAAAGGGGAAAAAACATTATGATACATCACGTGACAGAAACATGACACCGCAAGTTTGACACCCATTTAATCCAGATTAACTCACAAAGTGAAGACAGAAAATTATCCCGTAATTTTACAAGCGTGTGTGCCATTAAACAATCTTATGGCTGCCTCTGTAAATAAGAAAAGCAAGGTCTCATAAAGGAAGTGATATAGGAAATCGTTTCATTGAGCACATCTTTGACGTATTCAACTCATAAGAATATAAATATTAACTGAGGCCACAGCTTCATTCATCCAACTGTCTGGTCAACTGTTAACCAACTGTACACATTTGAAGAAGCTCACAAGCTGTGACAGGAAAGTGATATGGCTTTTCCATTGTTGCACTTTTGTACCAGTACAGAGGACATGCTCCTTTGCTCTCAAGAGGTAATCTACAATCCTCAGGACTAGTAGCCACTAAAAGATTGGTCCTCTATGCATTTGTCCTCTACCCTTTTAATTCCACTTAAAAGTGTAGATCATCACTTCATGTCATGAGAACAAATTCTATAGCTTGATTATGTATTGTGTAGAGAAGTGTTTCTTTTCATTGCTTCCAAGTCTCCATGCATTTATATCCAGTGGATGATGAGTATAGGGGCAGGCACTGTTTATGTAAGAGAACAAACTGCTTTATTCACTCACCCCCACCATTTATGATTTACTTAGTACTGTCACATGTCTTTGAACTAAAAAAACAAACACGCATATTCAATTGACTTTCCTCATAATTTAATGTCCTAACAATTTAAATTTTTTCAAGTTTCAAACAGAAGCCTGCACTATTCTTAGTAGGAGAAACTAAAAAACTGGACTGGGAATCTTTGACAGAACAAAGATCTGTCTTGGCATTGAGTAAGGCTGCCCAGCTTTTTTGAACTTGGAAATGATATTGCTAGAATAGCTGGCCAGATAAGGAGCAAAAAACAAAAATTAAAAATTAGGGAAATTTAAGTTTATTATTTGCTTAAAAAAAAGGAATTTTGCATCTATCTTCAGAAGCAAATTCTGTGCTTGTAGCATGCTAAATTTTCTTCTACTATAATTCCAAATAGATTGTAAAATTCTGTTACTCTCCTAGCTAGTCACTAAGACACACCTCTTTCACACTAATGCCTCATTAAAATGATTTTCAGAGTTAAACCTTGTATTCCTAATGTTAGTGACATGAAAGATAATTATTAAATGTCACTTTTGGAAATCAATTCATTAGTATGAGTTGAGCTGTCTTGCATCCATTCAAGAATATGTATCCCAATTAAAAATAAATTGCAACATGATTAGTCAAAGCAAACTGATTATGTTTTGTCTTCTACAGATGCCTTCAAGCAGTAAAAAGGCAATAGATACAGAGAAGGGGGAAAGGAAAGGGTAAGAGCAACATAAATATTTACATGTTCAGTTATTCTGGGATAACAGCTTCCAAACTAATTCAGGTCTCTGATTTGTTAACCCAATAAGAGGGTTAATCTGAAGCAAGTGAGAAATATAACCCGGTTTTCATCTCCCAATGTGATTGTGTAACCCAGGCCAGCATAAACACATTTCTCTGATTTAGCAGATGGACATCATGAACCAAAGCCTTTATTGCCTGACCTGGAAACTTGAATAACTTTCAGGGACATATCCTAAGAGATTCACAATGGCCAATAATGACATTCCTTCCTTTTGAAAGGGGAAGAATGGGTTTCATGCTTAGGCCATAGGTGACAGAAGCAGTGGATTAGACAGAGATGGGTCAATGGCCATTCTATACCCAGATGACTTTGAGATTGTCTTCTAACATATATGCTAAAAATGATGCAGCTCTATGATGCATCTTGCTTTAAAGCAAGATTGAGGTAATACACAGATGGAATACAGAGGGAATTGTATGATGCCTTCATCATATTCCCACTCAGTAGTACCATTATTATATTTCTAATGTATATAATCAGCATTCATGAGACATAACACAAATTAAAAGTATATTCTTCCACTAAGTGAGCTGGATTCCTGGTGACCATATGGATACATCCATGCTGTTTTCTTGGCAAAAGCATAGAAACAATAAGAACCGTGCAAAGGAAGAAGTATAAACGACTCAGATTTCCTTGCTTCCTCTGTTTAAAATATAAAGCAGTTCTAGGTCAGCATCCATTTAAAAAAATGCAATGGAAATATAGTTTTATTGTGTATTATTTCCTGTTCAAGAGACAAGCCAAGAAAGCCTCACCATGAGAAGCTAAAACAAATGCCGTGGAAGAGATGTTTCTCAAGATCAAGCCAGGAGAGAAACTGGGTGTGGAGCAATCTTGCAAGAGAGTTTAGCAGTGGAAAGAACAAGTCAGCCACAGATCCCACTAAAACAGCAGATTTAAAGGAAGCAATTGAGTGCACTTTGCTTTCTTGTAAGAATGATAATCTAATTATGCACGTTGCAAATATGAAAAGACTGCTTTTCCAAGTTTTCCAAGAGCATTGGAGACTGAAAGAGGTTCCCAAGTTGAAAGGATACACTTTTGAGCACAGGAACAGCAAACAATTGTTGGGGGGGGGGGGTTCCACAATAGCNGGGGGGGGGGGGTATCCACAATAGCCTAAATGGAAGAAATTTGGTTTCTAGAAGTTGTGTGGGCAAACTTTGACCATAATCACCAACACCACCACAACACCACTTCTTTGCAGGTGTTTTAAGAGAAGCCCCATCTCCTGAAGATTAGTAAAAAGCAGATAATGGTGAAGTGATTAAGCACCTCCCTCTTCTGTTTTCTGGATTTAATGATGTCTTTCTTGAAGAGCTGCAGCTGGGCCGCAGGCTACAAGTTCATGGGAGGTTATTCTGCTCCAGACATTATCATTAGCAGGATAAATAAACACGTTCGACCAGACTTGTCGCCTCTCCCCCCAGTGCTCAAATGTAATGATCCTCTGAATCCTCTCAGTAGTAGGAAAAGTTACAAAGAACCACGGAGCTAATTTTACCTCTGAACATTGTTAACTAGAAGTCTCTCCACCTCGTCCCCACATGCACATACACATACCTTTTGTAATCTAGCCCTATGCACAACCTAAGATTTATCTCCGGTCCCAGTGAAATGTTTAATAACAGAAGACCTTAATGATAGTTGATCGGCCTTTGCTTTCACTAAATGCACAATACACTTTTTCTGCTATGCTGTAAAATATTTAAATACATCCTTAAAAAGGCACAAGTGGAAATGTATTGGTTTATTGTAAAACTAGCACTAGTAATATAGTAGCAAAGTTGGCAGGAACTGGTGCAGTATGTTTCAGAAAGCATGCAGAGTCTGAACCATAAATCTCAAGTTCTCCCTGAACATTACCCATTATTCAGCAGCCTACCATTTGTTCATTACCACACCTGTGCCACTGTTATTACTTCTCAAAACTCAACACATATGATTGCTGATATTCTCACCTTCAGCTGCCACAATATGTGAAGCCAACAGTCTCACAGATTGGTTTTCTTGCCCAATTTTTGCCATAAATTACAAATTCTAGAGTGCTGGCCACATTATGGTTGTCTAATCTTTGGCTGGAATAGTTGGAGCAGTTATAACCCTAGAATGTAGGTTCCTTAGGTAGTGAAATTGGTTCTTTAGGTCACTGAATTCAACTCTCTACTCAATATAGGTACTCAAAGCCGTATTAGAGCTATCTAGCTTCTCCTTGAACACAGAGAAGGGATCATTGCCTCTCTGGGTATGTGGATACAGATTCTGAGTCACCCAGATAGTTGTCTGAAGGTTGTAGTCCAATGTGCAGGACTACAAAATAGTCAATTGAAGTCATAAGAAGGCAGAATGTTATAAAATATTAGAGACTTTCTATCAATAAGTTTTCACAATGGACAAAAATTACCAAATCACAGAGAGGTGCTGAGTCATGGCAACTAAACTTATTTTCTTGCTAGTTTGAGATGTTTCACTGCTCATCCAAGCAACTTCATCCATCAGAGCAAGTTAATTAGTTAGTTAGTTAAGAATATACTGTAAGTCCAGTTACCATGACTCAACCTTCAGACAACTTTACCTGGATGGTTGAGAATCTTCATCAACATACCGCAACACACTTTGGAGGGAAAAAAACCCTGAGGTTGGTGTGGAAGAGTTGGTACATTCCAACAACTCTCTGCCTAACTGATTTTTTTCTGACTGATGAAGGTGTTTGGATGAGCAGCAAAACATCAAATTAACAAGAAAATAATGACTCAGCACCTCTCTGGGTGATTTTGTAATTTTTTTCCATTGTGAAAAGCTCTTGATAGTTTCTAATATTTTGTGACAATCTGCTTTCATATGACTTCACTTGATTATTTTGGAATAATCACTTTGGAATAGCAGAGGTCGTTATCATTTTCTATCTGACACTCTTTCAGATATTTTGAAGATTGCTCTCATATCATCCCTCAGGCTTTTCGATCTAAACATATCCAATTTCTTCAGGCTTTCTTCATAGGACTTCCCTGATCCTTTCTGACTTTCTTTCAATCTGTTCAAATTTATTGGAATCCTTAAAATGTGCCCTGACTTGAACAAATATTCAAATTGAAATCAATGCAAAATAAAATGGAAATATTACTCCCATGATTTGGAAATTACACTTTTATTAATGAAGCCTAAAATGGTGTCTGTTTTTGAAGCTACTTCATACAAATGACTCATATTTACACTGTTGGCTTATTATATTTGGGAATAAATTAAAAGTTAACCAGAAATTAGGATATCTTAATGCAAATTAATTGATTTGCAATTTGGGAATTATTGGTACGTTTGGTAGAAAGTATATGAAAAATACTGGAGTTGAGACTATCCCAAATATGCTTTCTTTCAAAAGGCAACTGAATTTTCTTGTTTTCTTTGAAAACGTTTTGCTTCTCGTCCAAGAAGCTTCTTCAGTTCAGTTCAGTTCTTCATGAACAGAAGAAGCTTCTTGGATGAGAAGCAAAATATCTTCAAGCAAAACAAGAAAGTCTAGTTGCCTTTTGAAAGAAAGCACCTTTGAGACAACCATGACCTGGGTGACTGAGAATCTCCATGGACATTAGGATTAAAAAGCAGTCTTAGAAATTGAGAAAATGATTTAGGAAACATTTGACTACTTTTCAAAAATCTTGATGTAGCCCATCTGTCTGATTTCCCAGTCAAAAAAAATATTTCCTATTGTTATGTTTTCCAATATCTAAACATCCTTCCTTTCCCCATTCAATAGCTGTTGCAAAAATGCAAATATTCTCAGAAGCAAAATATTAAATTTTTTAAAAAAAAAATTTTTCGTGGGAATGATTTACTTTTACTGCAAGAGTTGAATTTCCTTGAGTTTTTTTGGCTCTAAAACTGAAAGAATTGACTCAATATACATAAAACATTAAGTAAGATCAAGTATGATTGCAGTTTTCATGACCATAGATAAATCCTTGAAATCATGAGAGCTTTGTGTGTGTGTGTGTGTATTTTCTTTTTATTTTCAAATCCAACGCCAAAGTAGGAAGAACGGAGCTCTTAACATTGAACCCTTTCCCAGATGAATCATCTTGAATAGCTATAATTCGTGTCTCTCTGGAACATTTGGGGTTGGCCACCATGATGTAAAGACAACCACAGCCTAATCAAACAAATATTTGGGAGAGCTATATAGTCCTTGAACTGAACCCAACCTCTTTTTTTTTGCCAAAATACGAGTTTTAAAGTGCTGAAGAACCCTGTGTGATACCTGATTAGCTCTACAGCCGTGATTCACCCTTAAAAAAGAGGAAATGACAAGAAGATGATTCCAGCTGTTAAAAGGAATGTGTCAAAGCTGACCAAATATATCTATATCTATATCTATATCTATATCTATATCTATATCTATATCTTTCTATCTATCTATCTATCTATCTATCTATCTATCTATCTATCTATCTATCTATCTATCTATCTATCTATCCTGCTCACATCAAGAGATCAGTTTCCACTTTGTGAGCTATCAACAGGATAGGAAAACATTTTCAGATCCTGCCAAATTGTAACCCTGTTTTAGAATGCAAGTTTTTGTTTTGATAAACTGCAAGCTTGCCCCCCCCCCCCCCCGCCCCCAAATTTTCACATCAAGAAGTTTGGCTTAGGCTGCTTTTAGAGCATAATGACTTCTAACCATAGACAGCCAAAAAGAAAATAAAAACAAGAAGAAAATCAGTACAAGGGAGGCTCAGGGACACATCATACTTGGACATCTGAACAGTTTCACAAAGGTCTGACTCAGGGGCAGGCAATATTTACTGATAGGAATAACACTGCCAAATAAGGTATAAAGACTGGAGAAAAGAGATAAAAATCTGGTTTAAACCACAATTTGGAACCTATATTAAATTATTCAGCATTGTACATCCCAAGACAACTCCAGAAATATTTTGGCATGAAGTTCTTTGAATTACCGATAGAAGCTCTGTCCTAGCTAAAAGGGGGAAGTTTGAACTACATCCCACTCAATTCAATAAAACAACAATCTTATAAAATAACTCAAATCTTAATAAATTTCAGCACTATTTAATCACTGAAGAGCTCGTTGGCATGTTGTATCTCTCACAAATATTATAAGCAAGCCAGTCTGGCATTTATTTAGAAACAAATGTTACGAAGGAAGGTAGTAAATCTTTCTCTCCATTTTGAATGCGAGGTCATGATTTCCTAAATCAGCTCACCAGTAGTAACATCTGATGTGGCTATTGAGTTCTTATTCTGATCTTCCACCAATCAGTGGCATTCATTCGCTCCACTGATTTAGATCTACACAACAGTATATGATAAAAGAATCCATTCTAACCTATAAAGTTCTCCTAGAGCCGTGATGGCAAACCTGTGGCATGCAGAGCCATTTCTGCTGGCATGCGAGCTGCAGGCAAAGTTAAAATATTAAGACTTGTGGACTTCAACTCCCAGAATTCCCATTTCCTTTGCCTGCTGGCTGAGGAACTTTGGGAATTGAAGTCCATAAGTCTTAAGGTTGCCAAGTTTACAGCCCCCTGTCCCAGAGGGATTTTTTTTCCCCTCACGGTATACTGAAATATAGATTTTCTTTACTTATGGAATGATGAAAAAGAGTCATGGGTTTAAAACAACTTATCCTGGACATGTAGTCCTTGACTTATGATATTGAGCCACAAATTTCTGTTGCTAAGTAAGACAGTTCTTAAGTGAGTTTTGCTGCATTTTACGATGTTTCTTGCCATAGTTGTTAAGTGAATCGCTGCAGTTGTTAAAACTTAAGAACATGGTTGTTAAGTGAATCTGGCTTCCCCGTTGACTTTGTTTGTCAGATGATCATAAAAGGGGATCGCATGACTCCGGGACATTGTAACTGTCATAAATATAAGTCAGTTGTCAAGTATCGAAATTTTGATCACATGACCATGTGGCTGCTTCAATGGTTGTGTGAAAAATAGCAATAGCACTTAGATTTATATAAGAGATGGGTCAATGGCCATTCCATACCCAGATGACTTTGAGACACATATAGCAATAGTACTATATAGCAATAGCACTTAGACTTATATACTGCTTTATAGTGCTTTACAACCCTCTCTAAGCAGTTTACAGAGTCAGCATATTTCCCCCAATAATCTGGGTCCTCATTTTACCAACCTCAGAAGGATGGAAGGCTGAGTCAACCTTGAGCCTGGTGAGATTCAAACTGCCAAACTACTGGCAGCTGGCAGTCAACAGAAGTAGCCTGCAGTACTTCATTCTAACCACTGTGCCTGGTCACAAGTCACTTTTTTCAATGCCTTTGTAACTTCAAACTATCACTAAACAAATTGTTGTAAGTTGGGGACTTTTTGTATATCAAGGTTTGAGAGTCTGACCCTTCACTACAGATAACCCTCAACTTATGACCAGTTGTGTAATGACATGGCCTTGGAAAAACTGACTTCCAACCTGTTGCACCACCCTCAAATGGGTTACAACATTCACTCTTAGGTGACTGCAGTTGCCAGGAAATTCAGTAATTTTTAAAGGCTTGTTTCTCACCACTTAACTAAACACCTAAGTTATTTTAGGGAACAACTTACTTGTGTTTTGAGCTAGTTTGCCTACCACAAACATACAGTCTTCCAAAACTGTGGCCATATCAACTGTAATTTGAGTGTGTTTTAAGACTAGCTTACTGAAGGTATTTTATTAGATGCTTAAATTAAAAGAAAGTTGAAATTTCAAACCTTGGATAGCTGTGACAAGGCTGTTACAGACTAGAGAACGTAGAATGCTGGGATGAGATATATTAAGCCATTGTTTCTTTATGGTTTAAGAGAATAAATCACAATCTGCTGAGTTCACACCTATTAAAAGCCTCCTTAGTTTACAAGCCTCACTGGCTGAGTTCATATAGTATGCTAAGTAAGCCACATTACTCAGTGTGCTCAAATTTAATGTAGTGTATGACCGCGGAAGCTCAATAGCTAAAGGCCCGGTCCCACTGCACTTACGGATACAAAGAGGATGTAAAACGTAAAAAAAATCTTGCCATCCGTTGGAAAACGCTATGCATCCGTTATGTAATCATTGCATACGTGTTTCATACGCTCTATCCATCGAGCATCCATCCACTGTGATTTCATCCGCGCAAAGTTTTAAGCTGCACAAAACTTTTAGAATGGATGAACTTTCTGCCGTGTACAATGTAAATCTGCGACATATACGAGCAACAAACGTTCTATGTCCGTTATCTGTTAAAATGTCCACTGTATCCTCTCTGCATCCTCTGGGCATCCTCGCAACTCACATCCGCTGCAGCTTGAAAACGGAAAGAGGGAGGAAAAGATAAGGTAACATGGAAGGTCTATACAGCGTTAGTAGCACGAAATAGAAAGGATGAAGCATATGCATCTCGATATATAAAGTATTCAAAAGGACCAAGGTTTGTATCTGGGATGTATCTCATATATTTAGAATGTCGTGACATTGTCTGGAGTATGTCTGGAGTATGTCCAGTAGCTAAGAAGGACACCAAGCAGACAACTGATATTTTGTATAAAAAGGGGAGAAAATTCATCGGATCTCAGGTATGAAGTCGAGCAGCCGTGGTGTACAGACCTCATACCTTGGTCTTGGTCTTCAACCAACAATTGTTCTCGCACCATGATGATCAAAGAGTCCATATGATAGCGGCACTCATTCAACAAGCAGAACCAAAACCTGTTCAGACTTGTATCAAGTTTTAAACAGAAGAAGAAGAAGGAACGTCCAAGAGCTGTGTGGGTCCGAGGATGGATCATGAGAAGAATGGAGTTTGGACTGTATGACCAGTTGATCTGGTGGAGCTGAGGACGCTGTGCATTCCACCACTTCATGAGGATGCCACCAGCCATGTTGACGAACTTGAAGAACATCTGAGACCCAGGCCTGACCAAGCTAGCACCACTTCTGTCCAAACCTGGACCCTGGACTGAAGGTGCACTGACTCTGCGCCACCTGGCTCTGAAACCACATACAGAAACATGCAGTATGCATGGAGGGTGCCACACAACAGCCAATCAGCAAAGTCATCAGAGAAGTGGTAGAGGCCATCGTTGAAGAATATGTTGCGAGCTCCTCAGGTGCCCCACCACTGAACAAGGCTGGAGAAAACTTGCAGAAGATTGGTATCAGAGGTGGAACTTTTCCCACACCGTTGGAGCATAGATGGGAAGCACGTGGCCTGCAAAAGCTCCAGCCAACTCGAGTCCACTTATTACAACTACAAGCGCTTCTTCAGTATCATCCTCTTTGCCATGGTTGATGTGACTACAAGTTCATCTACATCGATCTTCAGGCAATGGGTCAGCTTCAGATGCCCAGATATACAACGCAAGTGACCTCAAGGATGGGCTGGATGCAACCTCATCATGGTTTTCCAGGTCCAGATCCCCTTCCAATGACACACAAGATGTGCCTTACTTCATCGATGGTGATGACGCGTTCTCCCTCAGAACCTACCTCATGAAGCCGTACAGTTCAAGATACCTCACTGTGAAGAGAGGATCTTCAACTACAGGCTGAGGTGCAGACCTGGACTAGAGTAGGACGAGCTTCAGCTGGGCCTTGAGGGGTTTGGAGAAGTGCAGTGATTTCGCTTCATCAAACCTGGTATTCGGCCTCAGGCAGGTCCCTCAAGGGTCTGGCTCATGTAGGTGATGAAGGGTTCCGGGCAAGGTGCTCTGTCCAAGTCGACCAGCTGAGAGAAAGTTCTGTGCTGGTCTTCATTGTGTTCCTGATCTCCACAGCACTATCGTCTGGCCTCCAGTCTGCCTCTCTGCCTGCATCCTCTGAGCTGGTGGTGGAGGTGGGGGTGGGTTGGCCTCTGGTGGCTGCCGCTTCTTCTCCCATTTGTGACAGCAGGGCATCATCCTCCACGGGATCCTCTCAAGTTCGGCACCATGGGAGTGCAGCTGTCGAGGGGCTTCTGCTGTGGGGCCCTCTGAAGACACCTGCCTGGAAGGGTAGCTGGCTCCTGGTTGAAGATGCCTGGCTGTGTGGGTGTCTGAGGGAGAGGGGTCTCAGAGGGGCTGCTCCTCAGTGGTGGATCTCACCCTCCAGGAAACTGCACTTGGCCATGACGTACTTCTCCGGTCAGTGAGCTTGACGGCAACCTGCCCGGATTTCTGAGGTGTTAGCTTGCCATGCCAGGAGTGCATGTGCTTCACCATCCAAGGAGTACTTCTGCAGTATACCCAGGCTCTCTGCGTTGTCTCTCAAGCTGCCTGCTTCTTCTTGGTGTCTGATACAGTCTGTGGCCCTTTTCCAGAGGTACCGTTCTCCCTCAGCCATTCCAGCACATCGTCCTCATGCTCCTCGGAAACGGTACTGTTTCCTCTCTTCTTCTCCTCCCTTGCCTCTTCCTCCCTTTGCAGGGGCTTCGCAGGGCCTTCAGCGCTTGAGCAGCAGGGCCTTCAGGAGCTTGTTCAGGGCCTTCAGGGGCTTGAGCATCAGGGCCTTCAGGGGCTTGAACATCAGGGCTTCAGCAGCAGGCTTTGGGGCTTGGGGGCTGTTCCACCATCGCAGCAGGCAGCTTCACCATCAGAGTCAGTGTCAGGGGGTGGGGTGCTGGTTCTGGCCTTCTTCACCTTTCCAGGGCTTGAACGAGTAGGCACGGACTTCCTTTTCTTGCCGGACTGATGCACCATGGTGTTGATACAAGATGTAGTAGAGATGTATCAATGTAGCCTTCAATAACGAGATGTAGTAGAGATATATTGATGTAGCCGCCAGCACGTCTTTCCGCTTTATGCTGACTGTGTGTGTGCTGCATCCCATTATATCCGCGGAGCGGACGCAATTCATACCCCCCGCATGTGCAGTGAACAGTTTGCATCTGATATACATCCGCAGGGCATCCCCTTCCGTTAGGTGTACGTGATGCATCTGCTTCATCCGCTATGCATCCGCTCTTTCCCCTATGCGTCCGCTTCGCAATTATCCCTGGTAACCCCTTTGGAGCCGTCATCCACTTCCATCCGTTTTCATCTGCTAGGCTTCCGATGAACATCTGTTTAACATCCCCGTTACATACTATCCACATCCGTTCTTTTCCGTTCTGTTTTTGCAAATTTTCATCAATTTTGTCCATTTCTGGAGCGGATGAAAACGGATGGAGCCACCCCAAAAATTTTGCTCGTCCGCTGTGTCCTTTATGCATACGTTTTGTGTCCATTGGACAGTGGGACCGGGCCTTAAGATGCTGAGCTTGGTAATGGAGAGCTCACGTTACTTGTCCCAGCTTCTGCCAACCTAGCAATTTGAAAGCATGTAAAAATGCAAGTAGAAAAATAGGGACTACTTTGATGGGAAGGTCACAGCGTTCCGTGCTCCTCTGGTGTTTAGTCATGCTGACCACATGACCATGGAGACGTCTTCAGACAGCACTGGCTCTTTGGCTTTGGAGATGAACATCGCCCTCTAGAGCCGGAAATAACAAGCACGTGTGTGCGAGGGGAACCTTTACCTTTATGGACATAAGATTGTGTGTTCTTAGCATCACACTAATGTATAATTAAAATAATGGGTGGATCCTTTCCCCGAAACATCATTTTTGATCATTGTTGTTGATTTTGAATGACAAAAGTTTTCAAATAGGAATATTTCTCAGCTCTACCTTTTGATGCCAAGCACTGAACCTGGAACCCTCTGCATGCTAACTCTCTGCTCTTTCACTCAGCTTTCCTTTCAGATGACAAGCTTTGCAAGATAAGTTGGCCAATTGAAAAAACTGTCCTTAACCAAATGGTTATAGCCCAATCTGTATGAGGAAGGAACTGGACAGCTCATCCTAGATACAAAAAAGATCAGAGATAGACACATATGAAAATACTCATTTATATAACATTATCACCCTAGTCTCCAAAGAACAGGGTCTGAAGTAAACTTGGCAGCATAAAGCATCCCTTCAGAAGAAAGGCAAGTTTTCTTTTTAAGTGTTCTGAATAAAAATCCAATGACTTGTATATAAAAGTCACACAAAGGAACCTTGAACAGTCTCACAAGTCCTATAGTTCCTTTCTTGATTAATATATATGGACAGTACCAATCAGATAAAGCTCTTTCACTGGCAACTGAATTTGGCTTGAGGGCTGTGCATGTCCCACCCCTGCCCATCAGATGCTTATCCAGCTGCTCTTCTGGAACTCCCAGAATGCAAGATTCTAATCCAGCCACGCTCTTTCCTAAACATAGGAGCTATGCTATTGTTCTGGGTTCAAATTGGAAAGAGAGGCATGGTCTAAAGACTCCGAAGAGGGGCAGTGGGTAGCCTCACCTAACAATGTTTACGTTTGACCTGTCTTTGTAACCATATGATTGGACCGTTCAATCATTCCTGCTTCAGGACACAATAGTATTGCTTGTCTTTTTGAGAATGACCGAAAGGAGAAAAAGCAAGAGCTTTTCATTCACTTATTTCTCCCAATAGTCCTACTGCAGAGGTGTCAAACTCACGGCTGCATCGGGGTTCTGTTTAACCTGGGGGGGGGGTTTGCCAGGGTGGGCATGGCCAGCTCCACATCACTTGTGTCGGAGGTGCCTGTGGTGGCCAGAGCGATCCACAAGTGAAAACAGAGCTTGGGAGGCCGAGCTCAGTTTTGCTGACAGAGGGCTGCAGGAGGTCATGGCAGCCAAAAATGGAGCTCAATTTTTTGTGGCAGAGGCACTATCGGCCAGTCCTTTGCTGTTTCCTGTGGGCTGGATGTGGCCCACGGGCCTTGACACTCGTGTTCCACTGAGTCACTCTAGTTAACAGTTCTGGAGCAACTGCTTTATGTATTTATCATTCCAATAATCAAACATTCTCAGTTTACCTATAGTTTTTTAGGTATCCTGCATTACAATGCCCAGAAAAGTTGAAAATATATCACAGATACGACTCTCATAAAAGATTGCTGTGATAATATAACTAGACACCAAATCTCAATGTGAGAGGCAACAATGTTCCTTGCTATCCCTCCTTTCTACACCAAAGATATCCTTTACTTCCTTATGTTCCTTTTTGCTTTTTATTTCTGAGCAGGTTAAGAACATTTTTTGTCAGGTTAGGGACAAAACACTGGGCTGTAGCTGCTTGCTATTTTTATTGTGTTGGATTAGTTATGGGGCCCAGAACTATCTTTAAATATCAAGACAATGCTAGGTTTTCTTTTATTGTTATTTTTCATTCAAATAATCTAAAAATAAATAATTTAACAGTGAAGCAGGGAGTATGCTGGGTGCAAAGGAGGGCATCAGTAAGCCTATCCTTGGCATAAATTTGGTGGCTTTTTATCTGCAATTGATCAGCCATAGTCAAATACACTCTTGAAAAAAACACCCTAATGGTATTCTGTGGCATCCATCGAGGAATTGACAAACAAAGCCAAGATGGTGGCCGTGATAGGCAACCAAAGTCCTACCTCATTGTACATATGTCCATGTATACACATACAGAGAAGGACTTTGTTCTTTTGACCTATTTTTGGACCCTACCTTGAGAATGCCACTGGCAGTATTAGCAAAAAAGGTAAAGAAGGGAATGACTGACACATAAGCTAGAGTTGTCTCTTCCTCTTCTTCACATTTATGAATGCATAAATGTACAAATTATATTTCTGTTCCTTTTTTTAAAATGATACCTTGTCTTCTTGTTACTGTTATAATTATGAATGATGTGGCTGTCTTTGAAGCAAGAGAAATTATATTGAGCCATTTGGCCTCTCATTTGGACCAAATGATTTTTTTATTTCTTCTTCTTTTTTTTTTGAAGGAGAAACAAGTATGTTTGTGTTTTAATATATCACACTGTATTCTGACTTATACCCTAAAAACTCCAATTCCTTCCACTCCATTTGACATTTGAACAAAAATTAAACAATCACATTCCAACCACATTCCTATCTTGTCTACATTTTTAAAATATTTTTTTGTGCTGGCGAAGGGAAGAGCCAATTTTCTGATTCTTGCACGCCTAAAACGTGTCTCTTAGGCTGCACCTTTTCCTTATCTTGAAAAGCTCAACTAGAAAATTAGGCAAAACAGGCCTCTAAATCAAGCTGTAGCATCTCCAGTAAAATGGTAGTTTATCTTCCGCACAAGCTGGATGGTGGAGATCCATGTAATTAGAGAAACAAATGCAGCCATAGCTCTTAACATCTACACCAGTAATTCAGTTCTTCCATGAAAAGGAGGGGGACGACAGCAAAATGAAAGTGTCGGTTGGCTTAGATCACAAATTAGATCCACAGCTAAAACTGTCTTCCATAATTGGTTTTAAATATGCTGCATACTTCAATGCTTTGCTACCACACATGCTGCCACATCGGATCCTGAAATACATATTATGTATACCGCGGGGCGGGGGAATCACAGCCATTGGACAATGAAAGAAGAGGAAAGAGTAAATGTTGAGACTAAACTATAAAGAGTACAATCCAATGGTTTCATATAAAAAGGAGAGGCAGGTTGGATATTGAAGACAAAATATTGCAATTAGTAGCAAACCAAATTATTGGAAACCAAATGATTGGGAAGATTTTTCAGCAATGGGTAACATGCCAAAATAGGAATTATTAAATATTTTGAGATTATATCACATCTTAAAGCTTTGGAGCTTTATGCTGTCATAGTAATAGCTTACTAGTAGTTTCTCAAGGATTCTATTAGATCAGGGTTGTCAAATTCAAGGCCCGGGGACTGGATCCAGCCTGTGGAGTACTTAGATGTTGCCCACAGGGCCACCCTGAAAACAGTGAAGAATCGGCCTGCAGTGCTTCTGCCAGTGAAAATGTGCTCCTGAGCTCAGTTTTTACTGGCAGAGGGTTGCAGAAGTCAAAAAGGAAGTCGGGAGCCTGTCTTCCCTGGCAGAGTGCTCAGATCACCACAGGCACCCCCAGCATGAATGACATTGAACTAGCCACTCCTACCCTACCACACCCACCCTGGCCCCTCGAAGTCAAACATAACCTTGATGTGGCCCTCAATAAAATTGAGTTTGCCCCCCCCAAGTGTAAGATCATTGCAACCCTGATTGGTTACTATGGGGATCAAATTAAGGAACCAGATCACAATTTTCCAGATGTTGTTGGTCATTATTTATGCAGGAGTAGTTGGATCTGAATTCCAAAGATCTTTCTACCAGAAAAAAAAACTGTATTAACAGACCATGTCATTCTTCTAGAAGTTGCACCGTGTTGTGATTGTGGCATAAGTTTCAACATCTCATACTTTGCTAGTACAGGTAATGTGTTTATTTTTGGCCAAAAAATTGAAGAACAGACTGCTTACAGGAAAAATAATCTTGGATTGTAAGCAAAGTCCCTGAAGTTAAATGATACTGTTAAAAGTGGATTTCTGATAGTACATGTGCCATCTCGTTTTCAGCAAGCACAAAGAAGAACCTTATTTATGTTTGTAAATTAATCCAGTTTCTTGAACTTTTCTCATATTCTAGGGTGTTGTCCTATTACATGTCTCATCTTATTAATTATAGTGATGATGTCTTTACAGTTATTAATAAGAACTGGCTCCAAACTATCTGTAACCAGATGCTTGGTCTTTAAAGAGTCCTCCACAAACAGCACTTTAAAAAAATAAAATTAAGTTTCTTCCTTAAACTAGCCTTGTTAACTTTATGAGTCTATTTTTCATTGTCATGCATTTATAATTTTTTTGGTCTGATCCCAAGAAAATAAATCATGTTGGGGGGAAAAGGAACATAGTTTATTGGTGAAATCTATCTTTTCAAATGGAAAGCTCCAAGTTCAGTCACTGTTATCACCAATCAGGGCAGTGTCTGTCAACCTTGGCAACTTTAAGATATGCAGACTTCAACTCCCAGAATTCTGGGTGCTGGAGTCCATGCATCTTAAAGTCACCAAAGCTGGCAAATGGTGAATCTCAGTGCTGGCTGGGTAATTCTGGGAGCTGAAGTCCAGACATCTTAAAATTGCCAAAGAATGAATCAAGGAGAATAGTACTGGATCTTAGTGTGTTAATTTTGTTGTTAGTTGTGTGCAACCCATCAGGACCCCATGGACAATGTTCCTCCAGGCCTTCCTGTCCTCTACCATCTTTGGAGTCTGTTCTGTATGGAACTTGGTAAGTTCCAAGTCCCTCATTCTGATTGGCCGAAAAGGCCACTTACAGATTGGTTCACTAGGAACCAATCCAGGAAGCCGCCAAGCGGCGGGAATAATTAAACAAGTGTCATTGGCCACAAGCCAGCAGGCAAGCCACTATATAAAAGGCTGCCATGGCTTAGGTTATGTTCCGTATCTTTTACCTTGCGAGTTAAATAAAAGAGTTGTTGTTTGGAACCCAGTCTCACAAGCTTCTTTCCGGATGGAACACTGGCGACGAAGGTGGGATTGTCGTAGAAGCAGAGACCAAAGCACGCAGCGATCTGAAGCGAACGAGAGAGATGGCCGGTAACAACGCTCTGCCCGCACCCTTCAATCCTGAGGAGGAGGATTGGGAATCGTATATCGATCGCTTTCTTATGTTCTTAGAAAGCAACGAGATGGAAGAAATCTCAGACCAAAGGAAAGAGGGCTGTCCTCCTTGACATACTGCGGACGGCGGCGTATTCAAAATGGGAAGGCGCTGCGCGAACACCCAGAGATGTCAAGCAGATGACTTCGTCTGACCCGAACCGGAATGCCCGACACACTACACACCGGTAGTCTCAAATTTAATCAAAAGCAGCGATTTTACAAAAAGGACCAGAAGGCAGTATGAAACTGTAGCAGATTTTGTGGCAGCTTTGAGACAGACATCGGAGGAGCCTGTGAGTTCCAAAATATGACGCGGAATGAGAGACCGGCGTAAGTCCTCGCCTGAAAGACTTACCCTTAGAGGGCAAATTACTGAATAGGCCAAACATTAACCGTGGCCAAGAGCCATTGCAGAGGCACCGCCGCTGAAGCAGCCAATAGCAGTCAGCAGCCACCATGCGGCAAATGAACGGCAGTTCCAGACCTGGGCCAAGGGGGGGGGGGGGGGGGGGGGGGGGGGGGGGGGGGGGGGGGGGGGGGGGGGGGGGGGGGGGGGGGGGGGGGGGGGGGCTGCCAACACCAGGAAAGAAGAAGGCAGAGGGAGCGAAAGAAACAGCCCACAGCGACAACCCACCATGACGGCATTGAAACCCAGAGTGACAACGAAGACGACGATGTCCATAAACTCTATTCAAATATGAAAATGGCGCGAAGAGGCAGGAATCGGCGAAGAATTTCAATGTGCAGGCTGCAAGAGGCAATCACCCACGGTCTTGAATGCTAGGTTGACCTGCGACACAATATGCTGGGCCTTAGCTAACAAAAGCGGCACATCGAAAGGGTCTGCCCGCAAACAAAAAGAGCTATAGTCAAAATGACGTGGGCAGCACCCACCCCACAGACACGATGACAGACAAGCCGGCAACAGATGGAACCGCAATAAGAGAACGCGGTGACAGGGAAGGAAATGCAATCAGATGTCACACCATGCGGCAATGCCAGGGCAGAAAGCGGAAAGAAGGTTCGTTTAGAGGTGAGACATCGAGGGAGACCCTTGTGAAATGGAAGTCGACTCAGTCATTCCTATCAATGGTATCCTGGATACACTGGCGCCTAATTCCAAACATTAAACAAGAAGAGAACTACAGAGGAACAAAAACTAGTGTTAAAAGACTATCAGGGTAAATCGAATCCCAGTAGTAGGCCTTGGACATTTTTCCGTGAATTTAAACCGCCACGCGAAGTCTTGCCTCTGACTATGTCGACGTGACCACCCTAGCCTTGTTAGGAATCGAATGGTTCACAGCTCTGGAATCGGATGACCGGGATCCACCAACATTGCTACAACCAACTGGAGGAGAACCTACTCCAAGAATTCCAAGATTATACGACGGGACTCTAGGCAAGTACAGTGGGACACCCAATTTCATTTAGCCTAGACCTGAAAAAATAGCCCCCTCCTTTTAAAGGCAGACGCATCCCATTCGTGCTAAAACCAAAAATTGACGAGCAACTGAATAAGTTTAATCGCGCAGGGGTTTTTCGAACCAATCGACCATGCCAGGTGGGGAAACCCTATCATCACACCAGTTGAAGCCAGTGCGGTCAGTGTGCATCTGCGGAGGGCTATAAGGCAACCCTGAACCCACACGTTCCAACAAAGCGCATACCCAGTTGCCAGTAGTGCCAGCATTTACTGCAATCACTAGGGGGAGAAAGAAATATTTCGCAAAACTCGACCTAGCTCGAGCGCCTTTATCAAACAGCTACCCGTTGATTCCATAACAGCAGAGACACAGACTAAGTAACACATAGAGGGGCATCAAAATGTAACCACCATCCAATTTGGTTGCTTAACGTTGCCCCAGGCGCTTCCAAAGCCTCATGGAACTAAATGGAATCTCAAAGTTGTTTCGTCCCATGGACTTCGGACGATGTACTGGTCTCATGCAAAAAATGCCAACCAGCTAGAGACCAGGTTAAGAGAAAGTCTTACACGATTTAGGAAATCAGGCCTTCAAAGTAAAGAAGGAAAAATTGTAAAACTGGCCACTAACGGACTGTCAAAATTTTGGGCTATTTAAATCGCTATGAGCAAGGCATTCACCCACTGAAAAAAAAAGGGAAAGCGTATTAAGACGGCTCCTAAGACCCAATAAACAAAACCGATCTCCAGACGTTCCTAGGGCCTCATAAATTTTTACGTGGTTCCTGCCCATAAGGCAACAATTAGCAGACCCCAAAACACTGACTTACTAGCATAAAAAAAACCGCTTGGACATGGGGACCACCTCGTGAACAGAAAGCCTTCCAAAGTATTCAGACCTATTAAACCTCAGGACACCTATTGCTCATCCAGTTTAGCAATACCTGCCTCTGATTGTCACTGTTATTGCTATCACCTTTTTGGGGTCGGCGCCATCCTGAGTCACCAAATTCCAGACGGCAAGAGCAGGCACCAGTCGCCTTTTTACTCAAAGAAAGCTCTCCACAGTCAGAACACTAATTACAGTCCAACTTGATCGGGAAGCCCTGGCCAATCGTCGCCGGAAATCAAAACCAATTCTATGGAGTACCTTTACTGTAGACTCTTTTCTATCATAACCGATCTACAAGCCTCTTCTGGAATCCTAGCGAAAAAAAGCCAATCCTCCGAACATTCTGTCACCTAGAATGAATGAGGTTGGTCTGAATCCTCACTGCCTATTCCTACACGCTCGCTCCACCGAACCGTGCAAAGACATCTCACACAACCAACCCCTAGCTTTCCCCGCTAGCCCCATCCACAGAGAATGACCCTGTCTCCAAACTTCTTCCCACATTTCAAAGCTTGAGACCTGCCCGGACTTACCGCTGACTGCCAAGCCTGAACTGTCGCTGAGAGCCACAGCCCAAGACTCTTTTGACACGCGGGCTACTGAAACTGGGTAGGTGAAGGTGGCCGGAGGAAAACAAAACTGAGACTTTTTAAATCTTTCTTTGGTTCCGTTGCCAGACAAGACCAAACTGTAATTGAAAGGGGGTGCATCTTCTATGGCTGACAGGGTGGTAACCCGAGCAGCCTCCAAGAAGACGTGCCTAGGCATGTTGCACGAGGGTTCACCGGGCCATAGTCAAATGAAACGCCCTTGGCCAGGAGTTAAACGATCTTTGTGGACAGGGGTGGACAAGGACAACTTGAACGCTGGGTTTAACATGCCAATGACTGTCAGAAAGCGAGGCCTATCCCCCACAGGCCACAATAACTGGGAAAACTCCCCGGATGTCCATTGGTCCAGAGGTACTTATTGACTCGCTGCGACCAGACGAAGGGGAACACTTTTTGATTGTGGTTGATGCATATCTCGAACTGGTTGGAAGTCTATCCTCAATGCTTCCACATACCACCGAGGCGTATGAAACAGCTCGACAAAACTGGTTTGCAACACGATGGGCTACCTGATGTCACTGGTTTTGGACAAATTGTGCCTCAGTTTACCACCTTGCAATTCGAACCAATATCTCGAGGCTGCCCAGGGTATATCCATCATGCCTCAACCGCGCCGGGCCCATCCCGACTGCGAATGGCAGGCCAAACACATGGTTCGGTATACTAAAGAGGGCCTAGAGAGAATGGACAAAGGGGGACGTGCAGACAAAGCTAAACCGACTCCTAAAACCTCTCTGCAAACATATTACCCTTAGTGCACTACAAATAAAAGCCTCAGCTGAACTATTTATGGGTAGGAAGATCTGCCAGGTCCTACCTGGACAGCGTTACCACCCACTATTACCTGGGACAAAACCCCCCGGCTCCTCACAAATACCGTACTTTCGGAAATCGGCGACCTAGTCAATTGCCTTAAGAACCTTACCGGGGACCCTCCTATGTTCTGCCAGCCAACATCACAAAATCACAGACCCCCGGTCCCTACCGGAACTAACCTTTAGACGATGGAAGGGAATGGACAGCGGCACATAGACCAGCTTCGCTCCCGCAAGCTTGAACGATAAACCGCTGCAGACCAAAAATAATAAAATCAAAACTATAAAACACCAACAGACGGGGTGGGAAAGTACAAATTTAAAAAAAAGGAGAGACAAACCTTCCCTAATCAAGACAACAAAAACTCTTGCAAAACGACAATTCTAACCAAACAAAAAGAGCACTCATGGTTAGAATAAGCCCCAAGAAAGAAGCTCCAGGCAGCAGGAGAACGAAGCGAGGCCTTCCTGGCAAGGTGGCAGCCCATGTCAGCTCAACCAATCCAGGTCAAACCAGTGAGGAGCGGCGGAGCCATTCTCAACCGGCCCAAGGAGGACTCAGCAGGAGCGGGGCATGGCTGGACTCACCCTTCCAGGAGTCTTCCATGGCGAGTAAAGGTCGAGAAAGTCAGTGATCCCGTTCCGAACCCTGTTGAAGACCAAAACACGACTGAGCTCGCAGAAGTCAACTAGAACTAGAAAAAGCCCCACCTACCTGCGCGACTTCACCAACGTTGGACTGAACTAAAGGGGGAGGGGTGTTCTGTATGGAAACTTGGTAGGTTTCCAAGTCCCTCATTCTGCATTGGCCGAAAAGTGCCACTTACAGAGTTCACCTAGGAACAATCTGGGAAGCCGCCTAAGCGGCAGGGGAATAATTAAACAAGTATCATTAGGCCACAACCGGCAGGCCAAGCCCGCTATATAAAGGGTGACCCCCAAAAAGGTTGGGCTATTGTTCCGTATCTTTTGCTTAGCGAGTTAATAAAAGAGTTGTTGTTTGGAACCCGCTCTCCCACAACGCTTCTTTTCCGGGCATGGAACTTGGAGTCCATTTTAAGCTCATGCTGACTGCTTCAGTGACTCCATCTAGCCATCTCATTTCTCTGCCATCCCTGTCTTCTATTGCCCTCAGTTCATTCCCAGCATTAGGCTCTTGCTCCAGTGAGTCCTTCCTCTCATTAGGTGGCCAAAGTATTTTGTGAGTTTCATCTTCAGGATCTGGCCTCTAAAGAGCAGTCAGGCATGATCTCCTCTAGGGACGATCACCAGGATTCACAGGAAGTCTTCTCTACACCAGAGTCAACTGGCCTCAATTCTTTGGTGCTCAACCTGCTTATGGGGTCAACTTTTCCATTAGCCATACATTGTAATTGGAAAAACCATAGCCTGACTGTTTTCCCTCAGCTCTTATATCTTCCTTTACAACCATATCTCTAATTAAGTCCAATACCAGCTGAGAAGATATGGCAAATGAGAGGTGCCAGGTTGAAGAGGTTGAATTGGGTAATTGACCAATGAATGATTTCAGCTTACTGGTTAGCTTCAAGAGATTAAAGCCCACATGATTGAACTACTTTGCCCTATATTTATTTATGTATTATCTTTTTAGTCCAGTTGCCCCAGACCATTTAGGGCACCAGGGACCAGTCCTGTGGAGAGAGATTTTTCCATGGACCAGAAGGGCGTATAGATTCATGTGCTGCCTGCGTTCCTTGCAGATGCGGCGCTTTCTTCTTGTTTACCATGGCTCAGTTTCTGGCATGCCATGGACCAGTGCTGGTCCATGGGGACTGGGAGTCTGCTGAGTTGGACCCTTGTTTTAGTTTGTCTTGAACTCCACTTAACTTAGCCTGGCGATAAGTCCTTATAGTGTCTTCTTTGCAAGACTTCAGACAGTAGTTGGTCACGCTTGCTTTCTAAGCTGCGAGGAAGTGTACTGGCCCAAGGTCACCCAGCTCAAAGTGGACTTTGAACTCACCATTCCTCAGTTTCTTGTCTTGGTGCCCTTAACTATTAGACCAAACCCTGGCTCTCTATGTGTTTAAATGCTTTCAAAGTCAATTAAAAAAAAATCTCAACTTCTAGTTCAGGACGACAACTCCTGAGTCATTCAGTACTTATTTTCCTGCCAAAAGAAAAATTTTCCATGACTAATATCGATTAAATATGAAACTTGGATTTAGAGCACCACAACAATTCAAATGCAAGTTTTAGCTATATGGCACATCCAAATTACTTCACTTACCTGCTGTTAAGTAGTTTTTTGATAATTTAATATAAAACTAAACAGAACATTCCAAATGTGAACCCAATAACCTATATATAGAATATATCAACACTGCCTTTCATAAATCTGTAGCTGTTCTTGCCATCATGTTGAAAGTTCCTATAGTATTGTTAGCTATTAATTTAAGCCAATGATGAACAAATATTAACAAGATGTCCTTAAAAATAGCTTGAGTTGAGAAACCACAATTGA
>BHFT01022353.1:0-19022 GCA_004320025.1 Laticauda laticaudata
CCCCATCTATTCTCTGCCTCCTGAGTCTCAGCTGATTGGCTGGGTCTATTTTTGCTGCCCTGCACAGGAGAACAGAGCTGGAAAGGAGGTTAGTGGGGTTGGAAGGTAATAGGGATTTTACAGTATCCTTCCCCTGCCAAGCCCACCAAGCCATGCCACAGCCACTAAGCCACACCACAGCCACCAAGCCATGCCCACAGAACCAGTAGTAAAAAAAATTTGAATACCACCACTGGGCTGCAGAGCTACAGAGGCCCCATAGAAGTAAATGCTTTTGATCATAATGAGACTCCTTTGAAGTAAGCATATATCTGATTCTAAATGTCTAATAGTGCATCAGCAGAAAAAGGATGCTGGCTTAACATGCAGCAGTATCCTGCATTCTCCAAAATGTGGCTTACCGTGCATATGATGAGTATTGTTATTTGATATTTGGTGCTCCCCCAGGCTGAGAGAATCTGCACCAACTGAAATCTGGGAGCTCAGTTCTATCAGCCTGATTGTCTTCCTCCTTGGGTTTTCTTTACCAGATTACTTCACAGAGCATCTGTGTGAAGCATTCACATTCTTGAAGGGGGGAATTGCCAATACTCCGCACTTCAAAACTCTCAAAGGGTTTGTCTGGAATGCTGCTTTTCGGCAGGGTTACACACTGAGTCTTTCTCAAAATACGGTCTAATTTTTATTACTATAAAAGGACTGTTTCCCCCTCTTTCAATCCATGAATACTGGTTGGCTTAGATTTTTCTTCTTTTTTTACAAGCACAGAAATCTGTTCTAAATGGGACCCTGACAATGGAAACTACAAAGACTGCTGAAGGGGCTAGAAAACTTAATTTAGTTAAGTGCTCTCTCTCTATATATATCTATATCTATGTTATTAGATAAACAATATCCTTTTAATCACATTTAATGGGTGACATAATTCTCCTAGTAAATAGAATGACTTTCCCCTACTGTCCCTGGTGGTCAACTCTGGGCACCTACTGTGATAAATGAATTTAGATTTTAAAAGCCAGGGTGGTATAAAGATGTGGCTACAATTCAAGAGATCCATACTGAAGTCTATTTTCAACGTGGGAACTCAGTAAGGATCTTTTTGGACAGCTACATCCCACTGTTCATTCGTATCCAGTTTATATTAAACTATTATTCTGCTATCTTTTTTCACATATATAGTTACCAAACTATACATGTGATAAGTACTATTGCGTTCTAAGACTGTGTTGAAGTTCTCACTCAGGTCTGCATTTTCAGCAGGAACTGGACCAATCATATTGGCTGATGCCATTTGATAGTTGACTATAAAAGGAAGCTGTCAAATGGCATCAACTGTTGCTTGTCTGCTGGCTGCCCTGTTAGCTCATGGCAGTTGCAGCAACCCTTTATTTTTAAATCAAGTTACTTGCTGAATGTTGCTCTGCATTGCCTCCATTCTTTCCACTGCCTACTTTTCATGGTGACAAGGATGGGATTCAGGTAAAGAGGCAGCCAAGCACGATCACTGAGATTAAAGTCACTATCTGAGCTGAAAGTCACCATTTGAGCTGATTGTCACTATTCACGAGCGCGAATAAAATTCTTCTCAGCAGTGCCGGCATGACCAGAAGATGAGATGACTTCAACCCCTGCATTCCCGCCTTTCAGACCAATATCAGAGACATGGGAATCCTATATAAATCATTTTGGCTGCTTTCTAGATGCCACTGATCTCTCCAGAATTTCTACCCACAGAAAAAAAAACCTTACTTTTAAAGTTTTTGCGGAGCCACCATGTTTGACACTGCTACCACATTGCTGGCACTGCAATCAGTAAAGACTGGGCCCTGGGAGGACTTGCAGGAAATCCTCTGTAACCACTATTCCCCTAAACCCTCTTGAGTTGCCAAGCATCACGCTTTTAGAAGACAGACCCAGGTTGAAGGAGAGACCATTAGCGTGTAAACGGTAGCCTTACAGACAGCCACCTTATACTGTAGGTTTAGGGACCACCTTGATAATTTGCTATTAGACCAATTAGTCTGTGGGGTTAGGGACCTAAGGCTGCAGAGACGCCTTCTTGCTAAAGGCAATCTGACGCTTAAGATGGCTATAGAAGAATCTCAAGACTCTGAGCTGTCAATGCTCTCAGTGGCAGAGATTCAAGGAAACCCTGTCAGCCAAAATAGCTCAGCTGTTCACTATGACAAAGCCTTCCCTGAGGAAAACTCTGATGAAGCTGGTGACGTAAATCGCCTCAGACAGCCAAAATCCACTCAGAGACAAAACTGGTTTGCTACCAACCAGCTCCCAGAGTCTCAGCCCATCTTCCTGAGCTGTGGGGGAAATCACCTCAGGGCATCCTGCAAGTTCGGGAATGCCATTTGCTCAAAATGCCAAAAGAAAGGTCACTTGGCCACAATTTGTCAGGCTGGGAAGTCTTTCAACCAGACTCAACAGCCATTTCCTCAGCCAACACAACATTTCCAGAAAAAAGTAGAAGACTGCTTCACATGCTTCCAAGCTAACAAAAATTCTAACAAAATAAGTGTCCTTATTTCCTTAGAAGGTAAACCTTGCAAGATGGAGGTAGACACCGGTTCAGGACTCTCCATCATCTCTTGGAGCACCTTGAAGCAAATCCTCTCTCGCATGGCAAAGAAGAGGCTTCAAGACTGCCATCTAACTCTGCATGATTACCAGGGCAGACCCATTCCAGTCATCAGAAAAGGCAAGTTTTTCATTCATTTTCAAATTTTTAAGGGTCGCTTGCCTTTAGTTGTAATGGATGGGGCCCTCCCAAGTCTGCTGGGGCTGGACTGGTTCCCTGCCCTTGGCCTTCATATAGAAGGCATTCACTCTATTAACAACCAGGAAGTGGATGCCTTATTTAACGACTACACTGATGTATTCAGCGAGGGCTTAGGTGTTATGTGGGAACCCCAATCTCATTCAGTTTAGACCCCCTAGCAGTCCCAATCCGCATGGAGCCTCGCAGAGTGCCTTTTGCCATTCACCCAAAGCTGGACAAGGAACTGGATAAGCTAATTATTCAGGGAATTTTAGAACCTGTGGACTTTTCAAAATGGGAAACACTTATAGTCACACCTCTCAAGAAAGATGGCAGCTTAAGAATTTGCATGGACTATAAGTGCTCAATCAATAAATATTTGCATATCAGTGCATACCCAGTCCCAATCATCCAGCATCTTCTGCATTCATTTGAACTGGGGATCATTTTTGCAAAATTAGATCTGTCCCAAGCGTATCAGCAGCTCCCTGCTGATGACACAGCTGCTGAATTCCAGACTATCGTAACTCACAGGTGCCTTCAGATGCAAGCATCTCCAATTTGGGGTCAGTGTGGTCCCAGGAATTTTTCAGTCATTAATGGAGAGGCTATTATAAGAGTTACCTGGCATAATACCTTATTTTGATGACATATTAATTTCTGCCTTTGACAAACCTCAATTAATGCAAAGAATTTGAAGGATTCTCAATTGTTTCAGAAAAGCAGGCCTCAAATTGAAGAAGGAGAAGTGCACTATTGCCACACCACAAGTAGAATTTCTGGGCTACAAAATTGATGCCTCTGGCATCCGTCCAATAGAATCCAAGGTATGGGCAATCCATGATGCCCCCACTCCATCAAACAAGACTGAACTTCAGTCTTTTCTGGAACTACTTAATTTTTATACCTCCTTTTTGCCCCATAAGGCTTTATAGCAGAGCCATTTCATAGACTCTTAGACAAACAGACCACTTGGCATTGGGGCCCTAAAGAAGCCTTCACTTTCAAGGCTGTCAAATCATTACTAACTTCAGACTCTGTCTTGGTCCAGTTTAACAAGGACTTCCCTCTAGTCCTGGTGTCAGATGCTTTACCTTTTGGCATTGGCACTGTATTAAGCCACAGACTGTCCAATGGCTATGAGACACACATTGCCTTTTTCTCAAGGACATTTTCTCAAGCCAAACCTAACTATAGCCTATAGTTAGGTAAGCCTATAGCCTACCGTAATTAAAATAGGTAAGCCTATAGCCTACCATAACTATAATTGACAAGGAGGCTTTAGCCGCAGTCACTTCAGTGAAGAAGTTTCACGAGTTCCTCTATGGTCACCATTTTGAACTTATCACTGACTATAAGCCCTCGGGACTTCTATCAGGCAACAGGCAAACACCTCAGATTTTGTTCCCAAGGATGACCAGGTGGACTTTGTTTCTAGAAACATATTCCTACTCGCTATCACATCAAGCAGGCAAGCACCTCAGCCACGCTGATGGTCTCAGCCATTGCCCCCTGCCTATGCCAGTGGAAGACCCTGCACCAACCAATGCTGTGTTCCTGATCAAAGACCTCAACCTGCCCATCACATCCTTTGACATCGGTGCCCACTCTGTTAAGGACAAGGTAATATCTCAAGTCCTTGACTGGGTGGGAAGGAGGTGGCCTAAAGGCCTGTTTTCACCTGAATTCCTGCCTTTTGAAATCCGTCAGCAAAATCCCTACAAGGCTGCCTGCAATGAGGAACCAGAGTGGTCATTCCTTCTCAGCTGCAGACTGCTGTTTTAAAAGTGCTTCATGAGAGGCATCCTGGGATTGTCAGGATGAAAGCATTAGCATGCAGTTACATGTTATGAGCCTATCATCGCCTGAAGCAAGCCCCCATGAACCCGATGACAACACTGACCTTCCTGGGCAGTCAACCACACCACATCCTGAGTTGCCAGAGGTTGAGGTTCCTGCACTGCTGTCACTGGAGACTCCATGCCCAGCAGAAGATCCTCACACTTTGGCAGCCCAAGCAGAACTGAGAAGATCTGGCCATCTGCGCAGGCGCCCAGCATACCTAAAGGACTACGCATGCTCCGTTCTGGGAGAAAGGAGTTTTGTGTTCTAAGAGTGTTCTGAAGTTCTCAGTCAGGTCCGCATTTCCAGTGGGAATGTGGACTGCTCCTATTGGCTGATGCCGTTTGACAGCTGACTATAAAAGGGAGATGTCAAATGGCATCAGCTGTTGCCTGTCAGACAGCTGCCCTGTTAACTCACGGCAGCCGCAGCAACCCTTTATTTTTAAATAAAGTTATTTGCTGAATGTTGCTCTGTGTTGCCTCTGTTCTTCCCACAGCATACTTTTCAAGTACAGTCTCTGATTTGTACTTATACATTTAACTTGATTTCCCAATATGAAGAACTTTGCATTTGTCTCTATTAACTTCGCTACATTACCTTCAGACCAAATATCACACACAAAGTTCATATTGTTACATCACTTGCCAAACTGATAAGCATTTCCTTTATGTATGTTTTCCCAGCCTGGGATATTCCAAACAGCAAACTACTTATTTCTGTCTTTCCATTAGCACTTTTGTTTCAGTCTAATTCACTAGGTTTAGGAATTGCCAATTTAACTGCCATCGAGAATGTAATAGTTGCTTTTACAAATCTTAATTCAATGGTCAATATGGCTGCAAAAAACTAACACTAAAAAATAGGTAGCCACCATTTTCCTTATTCCAACTTAGAAAATTGCACCAGTTTCTTATTTCTTCCAGTGAAATAAAAGAGCCATAGTGGCACACTGATTAGAATGCAATATTGCAGGCTGGTTCTGCCTACAGCCAGCAGTTTGATCCTGAATTGAGTCAAGGTTGACTCAGCCTTCCCTCCTTCCAAGGTTGGTAAAATGAAAACCCAGATTGTTGAGGGGAATATGTTGCCACTATAAACTACTCAAAGAGTGCTGTAAAACACTATGGAGTGGTATATATTGTAAGTCTAAATGCTGTTGCTCTTTCTGTGTTGGGGACAAACCAGAGTAGATAACTTCTGAAGATTTCCTAAAGGTACTTTAGTCTTGATGGAAGAGAGGAAGAGATTTCCCACAACACTTTCTTCTGTTTGTATATATTTGTTAAATTTGGTGTTCTTTTGATGGACCACTATCATTATATGATCATATCAAAACGATGAAGGAAAACCCCATCTATTTTCATAATATGGAAGATAAGGTTTTAAGAAATATACATCTTTTCAATGATTCCACTTTTTGACAGGTGACTTTTATAGATAGATGGTCGGGATTTTTCAGTAATCTTGCTAAATGTCTCATAAATTGTCCCAATGTGAATTTTTTAAAAATTGGTTGCTGAGAAACAATCCTGCAGTTCCATGTATATATGTTGGTATTTATTGCCTGGGATCATGGATATGGAAAGTCAATACCAAAGTGGACCACCCTGATTTCATAACCATACTCCCATGTGAAAAACTCCCAGATGAAAAACTATTCATTTGATAAGCCTAATCCACATTGCAAATAAGCCTTGAAATTATTCCCAATTCTATTTGTGGCCAAGTTGTGAATTTTTTTGCACAGATGTAAAGGTCCTGTTTGTCCCACTAGAAATTTAAGGGGAGGAGAGCAGTGAATTTTAGAATGTCTACATACTGTCGATACTGTAGATACTGTATGTATCTCCATCTCTCTTCCAGCTGTATTTTTTTTTAAACCAAGCACAAACAAAAAAAGAAACAACCCAAGAAACTTCTCATTTCCTGTTATCCCCCAGCATTCAGAAAATGGAATATATGGGATGAATGTGTTACTGTAAATGTGTGAAATTAGGCATTTTATAGAATGCCTAGGAAATTTATAGAATTCTAAAAATGGACATTAAAGTATGAAACAATGTTTCACGCATTTTTTAGACATTTTATAAAATGCTAGAAGGGAAACTGGCCAAGTATAAAATACTCCTGCTAAAATGCTATTCTAGTTTTCCTTATGACAATGAGTAAGTCAATACTGGTCTTTTCCTCTTTTCTTGTCAGTAAGAAAGTCCTGTACTTTTCTTCTTTCACTTTCATACACTATGTCTTTTCAATAACCGTATCCTTAACCTAACTAACCCTAACTCTAACCTTAACCCTTTTCATGACTCTTTTCATAATTTGTTCAAATTGTCATTCCACATAATGCCATTATATACTGTACAATGCCTAGAGAAAGTATAAAGCATATTAAAATGACACAGACTTTCCATACTTTGCCTAAAAATTTCACATATTCTATAGATTTCCTAAGCATTCTATACAATACCATCTCTTCACACATTGCTGGTAACATATGTACCAGATTAATGCTCTATTTTCACTTATTATTTTAGTTTTTGCTTGTCTCATAGCCAATGGCCCTCTCCACAATGGTGTAATTTTGAAATTAATATTCACTTCCCCTGAAAATAAAATAAGAGGGAAAAAATCTTTATCTTTCTAAAAAAAAACCTTCAAATTACTTCCTCATTCATTTCTGCATTATGTATGTCAGTATCATAGAAATTGTTCATTGAAAAGTATAAGAGCAAATCCTTGGTTTTTTATCATAAACTTTACATACTTAATAAGAATTAACAAATTATTCAGCTTGTATGCTGTACAACTTTCAACAACCCTATCATCAGTTACAGAATCATAGATGTCAATGTAGGATTTTCCAGACCATCTTTGACTGTGTTTGAAATCTTTATATAAATGTATTCAAAATTTTACCACATTCATTGCTTCAGAACAATAGATTTTCCTATTAATTTAATTTAATTAACCAACCCTCCCCTCCCAAATTTAAAAGTTATTCACTTACACCAGCTTCCCAATTCCCTGATCCTAGCTGTCTGAAATTTATGAGGCTTGATCTGTTTAGTGTGTAGGAAGATGATTGTGTTAAACTGATGGCTAGCAAAAAATAAAAATAAAATAAAAAACTAAGCTCTATTCTAACATAAAACAGCCAATATGGTGATTAAGGTATCAGACTAGAGTCTGAGAAATGTGAGTTCTTGTCCCAACTTAGATACAAAGCCAGATGGGTGACTGTGGAATAGTCATTTTCTCTTACCCCTAGGAAGAGGCAATGACAAACCACTTCTGAAAAAACATCGCCAAGAAAACTGCAAGAACATGTCCAGGCAGTGTCCAAGAATTAGATATAATTGAATAGAAGAAAAAATAATTATGACACGAGACATGATTTGTAAGCTTACTATTTAATTTGGGACTAACAGTGCTTGATGACTTCTTCTGGCTTACTTTGAAAATTCTTCCAAGTTATTTTATTTTATTTAGCATATGGCAAACACATGGACTTACATTAGTTCAAATGTTAATGTCCAGTCCACCCAGCCATTCAAGGACAGGGTTGAAAAAATCAGACATGGGGCCAGTATAAGCTCTTCATGGACATTCAGATACAATGTGATGGATATTTTGTAGAGGAGCACCACAGTCACACTGAGGGGTAGAGACCGGATCCCATTTAAACAATGAGTCCTGGAAGACACCATATTGGGTAGGGATCCTGTTCAGAGTTGACCAATGCTAACAAAGAAGGTCAAAACCTAGCACCTTTTGTGTAGGTGTACATATGTAGTTGCCTGTATCTGGGCCTTCAGCAGCCAATAACTAGGAAAGTTATGGACAAATTTCCTCATAGTCAACATCATCCTGTTTTGCTTGAAATCAGAATTCAGATTCCCCCTAATTCACTCCACACCTAGACCCAGGTGAAATCTTCATAAGGCCAAATGGCCTGAATTTGCCAAAAGCTTTGACAGTATCATACATTGGAGATCCCATCAACAAGTCAACATGACCATAGATTTGTGAGGGTTGTACTTGCTTCAGCTAAAGGATACATCCCTTGAGGATTCAGAAAAGATTATATTCCTGGATGGAACAAAGAGACTGAAGACTTCTGCCTGGTTTTTCTACGGAGTAGTGAACCAGAGATTGCTGATGATCTCTTACACAGCCTTGATTTGGCTCATCACAAGATATGTGAACAACTCACAACCTCATTAAATTTGAGCAAATCCAGCAGGAAAACCTGGAGCCTACTAAGGAGACTGGGAGCTTCCAGACAACCTGGTTGCCAAACACCACATGTAACTGCTGACCAAGTAGCCACCTGAGTTGTCTCCCTCTCTAAAGCCCCATGGGTGAAAGAGCACTCAACTACCATCAAGTGCTCTGTCTTTTGATGGTCAGCTCAATCACACTCTGAATTCACCCACCCTTTCTCTGTGGAAAATCGATTCAGCCATCAACAGTCTGAAGTCCGGCAAAACACCAAGTTTTGATGGCATTCACCTGAATTTCTAATTCATTCTGGGAGACAAACAAAGAATTGGCTTGGCAACAGTGGTGGATTAAGGCTCACTGGCGCCGTAAGCACTGACAAATCTTGGTGCCCCCTTCCTTTATACATACTGTACAAATGAAACCAAGCTTAGGTTACATTGAAGTTTTTGTAGTGCCACCTTTGGGCCTGGTGCTCTAAGCATGTGCTTAGTCTGCTTAAGGGTTAATAACCAATGGTGGGATTCAAAATTTTTTACTACTGGTTCGGTGGGCATGGTTTAGTGGGCATGACTTGGTGAGCATGGCAGGAGAAGGATACTGTAAAATCTCCATTCCCACCCCACATCTGGGGGAAGTTTACTGCAAAATCCCATTCCCTCCCCAGCCTACTAACCTGCTTTCCAGCCCTGTTCTCCTGTGCAGGACAACAAAAGAAGACCCAGCCAATCAGCTGAGACTTGGGAGACAAGAGAATAGATGGGGGCAAGGCCAGTCAGAGATGCTGGTTCTCTGAACTACTCAATATTTCCACTACCAGTTCTCCAGAACTGGTCAGAACCTGCTGAGTACCACTTCTGGTTAATATACTACTGGCTGGCAAATTCTTTTCAAACATACTTTCTAGTGGACACCTCTCACTGGAATTCAAAAAAGCCAAAGTAGTAATGCTTCTAAAAGCAGGCAAATCATAAGAAGGAGTAGAAAGTTACTGCCCCATTGCACTTCTGAGTTCTTGTTGCAAATTTTTGGAGAAACTTATCCTGCAGCCCTTGGCCAGCAAAACCAAAGCCCAGGGGGCCACTCCCTTTTCCCTGGCAGAGGGCTGCAGGATGTTAAGCTGGCCATGCCCACCCCAGCCACATCCATTCAGCCCCCCCGAGGTTCAGACACAACCCTGACACGGCCTTCAATGATACTGAGTTTGACACCCCTGATGTAGACTTATAAACTTGCTTATCTTCATTTTGTTTTTATGTTCTTTCAATATAGAAGGTTTTTTTTAAAAATTACACACTGGTCTACAATCCAGAACCAATTTAAAATGGGGAAATGGTAGCTGGAGAATCAATTATATAATTATCTGTCTTTTGAGTTACGACAGATCCAGGTTTCAAATACAAATAATCAAAGCATCCAGTAGCAAAGTACAAAGTAAATGTAAAAAGTAGCCAGTTAGAGGTGATGTCAGTTGTTTCATACAAACCTATTTTCTTTTTTAATCAATTGTATTTGCTATAAGTCAACAATTGAGCGTCAGAAATTTTTATTGGCTGACTGACCAAAGTTCAGGCAAAGTTCTAGGCAAATTTCAAATTCTGAATGGATTGTTGTTTATAAAGGCCTTTCAGAAAAGATTTTACAGACACTGATGGTATCAAAAGCAAATGACAAATCACAGCCATATCAAGGGTAAATAGACATGTTTGCAATCATTTCTCATAGATTCAATCAATGAAGCTCTTTAAGAAAAAAAATCAAATTTGTTAGGTTTAATTTGTATGGAATGATAGATGATGGATAAAACATGGTTTGTTTTTATTAACATTTATAATACATTATAATATTTATATTCTATTGTTATAATAATAATATTATGAGAGTATCAGGAAGAGCAGAGTGATATAGGTCTCACATAGCTAGTCAGCTTGTACCACAAACTGAACTATAAGGGCAGGAATATGACATGTCTCTTAGTGAAACTTCCAGCTGTTTCTTCCCTCTCTTCTTCCTTGCTTCCATGGCAGTTTTCACTGATTTTTGAAAAGAAAAGATGGTCAGATTGAACAAGTCTTGTTGCTAGAAGCTTTGCAGAGGGGGTGGATTGGCTGGTTGCCATCGAGAACTATTTCACAGCAGCCCATCATTAAAGGCAGACCATGGATGATGTCACTGAAAAATGATGTTGCTCCTTTGAAGATACTCTCAACGTTTGGAGTTTCCCAAGGCTAGCGAGAGGTGGCTAAATTAAACTCTGCTGTAGTGAGAGTGAGAGACAAAGGTTTAGTGGAGAGCTGTGCCACATGACTTCAGTTCACACCCAACAAGTCGTCTGTGTGTATGCTTGATTACAGTTTTAATTTATTCTATCACTCTTTTGTTGGAGATACAATATGAGATGTTTTTGGTGAGAAAAAGGTAGAGATGCCACAGTTCAGTTGATTGTTTGTCAGAATAGGAGGTAAAGAAAAACAGGGACCAGAGAGGCAAATGTCTCTGGGCCTTGTCTTTCCTTCCTTCCTTCCTTCCTTCCTTCCTTCCTTCCTTCCTTCCTTCCTTCCTTCCTTCCTTCCTTCCTTCTCTGGAAGTTGTGGGAGCTTCATCACTTGAGACTTTGAGAAGAGATTGGACTGCCATTTGTCAGAAATGGATGTAGGGTCTCCTGCTTGGGCAGGAAGTTGGACTAGATGACCTACAAGGTCACTTCCAATTCTGTACATCTGTTAAACACTTTTCTTTCTTTCTTTCTTTCTTTCTTTCTTTCTTTCTTTCTTTCTTTCTTTCTTTCTTTCTTCCTTCCTTCCTTCCCATCACATTTTCATAATTTAATAAACAGGTTCTGTGAGCTAATTGTAGTCCTTATTGACCTGATTGTTAGAATGTTATAGCAAGGAATCCTTTTGCTTTCTCTGCAGCAGTTCTTAAAAGTATTAAATCATTGTGCTACTCAGCTAGTTACATGAATTTCCATTTCAATATTTTTCTTAAGTTTCATAGTTTTAGCAATAGGACCAAGAATAAAGCAAATCTTTATGTCAACAAGCAGCCTGAAAAATATAAATTATCTTCCTCTTAATGCAATGTTTCAGCATATCAACAAACACAAGCGTATTTCAATGGTTCGTGTAATAGCCATACTAAAATGTTATGGATAGATTCTCAGCTAAAATGCTTTAAAAGCTCCTAGGTATGATTTTTTTTTTTAAAAAAAAGAAAAGTATTCTATTAATAGTGTGGAATTTAAAAAAAAGAAATGCATTCTATGCATAACAGTGGTTGGCGTCAGAAGTCACTTTTATGCACATTCCAGTNTAATAGCCATACTAAAATGTTATGGATAGATTCTCAGCTAAAATGCTTTAAAAGCTCCTAGGTATGATTTTTTTTTTTAAAAAAAAGAAAAGTATTCTATTAATAGTGTGGAATTTAAAAAAAAGAAATGCATTCTATGCATAACAGTGGTTGGCGTCAGAAGTCACTTTTATGCACATTCCAGTTTGCCCTCAATCAGCCCTAGTTAGAAACTTGATGGCTAGCTTTGCAAAGCTCGTGTCNTCAGAAGTCACTTTTATGCACATTCCAGTTTGCCCTCAATCAGCCCTAGTTAGAAACTTGATGGCTAGCTTTGCAAAGCTCGTGTCCTTTCCTTGGCTGCTGTCTCCCACACTGCTGTGGCACAGGCCATTTTTCACTGCAAAGGAATTCAGGACATCCCAGATATTCCAAGCAGTATCTGCGATGTCTGGATTTTGCCTGAGAATGCTTCACGCCACAGTTACTGCTTACTGTTAATGTTCATACCTTTGAACTGCTTGGCAAGGCCTGCTCTTTTGCTGCTGGATGGACATAGGCAAAAGTGATCTTTGATTGCGAGTTGAAAAAAGAATGACCCTCTACCAGGAAAAAGATCCAGTTGATGGCACCCTACTGTGTCAAAAGCCTCGTCTCTTCTTTAGTGACTCTGATTTCCAAAATCAAATCTGAAGGGAGGCTTAACATATCCATAGTAGCTGAATTGGAGATCTATAGTCAAGAGGTTGACATTCTCTTGATGCTGAGAAAGCTAGAACACAGCCAACTTTTGGAAAATGTTGCTTTCCCCTCCCCTCCAAACTTACAAATAGAACAAGTGATGATAATACAGATTAGTTTGCCCTGCTTGCCCATTGCCCAGAAATATGACAGCAGTAGCTTGATTCTCCATTCTTTCATGTCATTTTACTGAAGCTCAAAACAACCCATTTAGAGATTTAAATATGGTAAAAAGCTTATTGGGAAAAAAAAGTGTTTCCTTCTCTTCTCTTCTCTTCTCTTCTCTTCCCTTGTCTTCTCTCCTCCTCTTCCCCTTCCCTAAATTGTTTTTAGATTTGATTTAATGCTCATGAATGTTTATGTACCTACGATTAATCTCTATGTAGTGTAGCAAAGAAGGGAACAGCTGGAAAATGAGAAATAACATGCAAGGTTTACACTTGAGTCATTTGAGACAACATGGTTAAATGTACGCAGTTGGACTGGTTGCAAGAGGGATAAAAAGTATTCATGGATATAGTACTATATTAGCTACATGAAAATAGATTTTACATTTATTAGAAGAGAAACGTTAATTCAGATCCACAAACAGAATAAAGGAAGAGGTTGTAGTTTCGCAAGGAGACTATTTTTTGCATGCAGTCCCATCCTTGGCACCTCCAAATACAAAAATCAGATAGCAAATGGACTTGGAACTGCCTGGGATCCAGGAGAACTATTGCGAGATAAGGTGATCAATATTAAGATTATTCAGTGTTCATTAACACTACCCCAATTCATGGAGGGGATAACATCTTCTGAGTTATGTTCATCATGGTGTGGTGCACACACATATATAAGGAGACTTATTTTCTTCCCCCCCCCCTCTCTCAATCTTGAGATAATCCTAAAACAGTTATGCAAGAGGAATTGGGGTCCTGTAATGGAGAGAACAATCTCCTGACATACTTGAGAGAAGCCTGCAGGTTATTTCTGTGTGATTTCCTGCTCATTTTCATTGATGGAGGGTTGCTGCAGAGCTCAGTTCTTCTGTAGTGTATTTTTTTTTCTCACTCAACATCTGACATACCCACCCACTAAACTGATGAGTGCAAAGGGATCATTTATAATAGACTTATGGGCAAGCAGAGATTCAGCCACAGAATTAAAAGTTTTTCTAAAGTGATTGGTCAAAATTAATCAATTTGTACAATGTGACAAGCCATAGTTAATCAAAAAGAGAACAAAAGGCAGTCCTGAAAGTCTCAGAGTGTTACTGAAAGGGAAGAGAGGAGGAACAGTGTGTAGGTCATGGGAAAACCTACATTTGTTAGTAACTTGGAAAAAACAAGAGTGGTTATACTTGGCTGTCTTAACATTACATTAAATATGTGGGAGGATGTAGAATACAGAGGGAATGGCCTTGTAAGACAGCAAGAAGAGCTGCTACCAGTGCAATGGTCAATTCCTATTGTCTTTTAACAGAATAACAGATTTGGAAGGGACCTTGGAGGTCTTCTAGTCTAACTCCATGATCAAGCAGGAGATCCTATAGAATTTCAGATAAACAGCTGTTCAATCTCTTTTTAAAAACCTCCAGTGATGGACACCCACAACTCCTGTAGATAAGCTGTTTCGCTGATTAATTGTTCTTCCAGGTAATTTCTTCTTATTTCTAGGTTGATTCTCTCCTTGATTAGTTTCCAGCAATATATATAAAAAAGGCCTGAATTTAGGGCAAGAATGTAACATGACTATACTCTCAGAAAGATCTCGCTAATTCACACAAAGATAAAAGAGAGGAAGTGCACCCAGAGTTGCAAGTCTTTGTTACAATCTCTTTACAATAAAAGTAATACTGATCTTCATGGCATTGGGTTCCTAGACTTTGAAGGGCTAAAAGAGGTACAGTAAATTTCAGATTCACAAATCCTCATTCTTTATGCTTTTATGCAGTTGATGTACACTGACTCACAACAGTTAGAATGAACCACAGTTCAGAAATAACATTCCTGCTAAATATTGCTTATTGATTAAAGGAAAGAGAATGCTTTTAATGGCTGTGTTGGAGAACAAAAAATGAAAGGAAAGCTCATGAATCATGGATTCATCTTTAATACATTAAGAATGAAAGAGGGTCTTGGAGCTAATTCCAGATCTGCCAGAATGTTCTTTGGATTGTTGAACTATGAATATTGGCTGAATATGGGAAGTGATCTGTTTATACTTGCTCAGGTGCGGTATATCTGAAACTACAACAAAGTTCTTTTCATTTAAAAGCTGCATCTCCACAAAGATTTAGCCATTATGGTTTTATTCTTCATATTTTGAAGCCTATGGAAGTGATGCAATAGAGATTAGTTTGAAGGTTTGATTTTGGGGAGTTGTTCGTGGACTCAGTGGCATAAGGATAACATGAAATTCCCTGAGGGTTAAAAATAACTGAATCAGTTACCGCATATACTTGCATATAAGCCGATCTCGCATATAAGCCCACCCTTAAAAAACTGCCCCAAAATGAGGAATTTTGCAAAAACTCGCATATAAGCCGACCCCCAAATACCATGGTGTTCAACCCCTGATAAGAAATTGGAGAACCCATGAAAAAAAATCCTTCGGAGATGGCGTATCGCATGGCGTCAATCTACCAACTTTCCCAAGAAACTGGGAAACCAGCGTAAAGTTAAACTATTTTCGGAGTAGATCCCGGCGATCACGAACAACACCCCCTCCCCCCAATTTAGAACTTTCGATCGCTTCCAGGGCTATCCTCGCTTCCACTGAGCGCCTATAACACAGTCGGCGACATTTCAACCCGCCTCGCACGCTTCAACGGCCTGCGAAGATGGGCCAAGACCCGAACGGACTCCGACCAGCTGTCAGTCCAAAGATTCTTGGAGACAGGGGCTAGGTGGGCCAGCGCACTACTCTCCCCTGACATAACCCAGCCAGCCACAGTGCGAAAAGCCATGATAGAAAAAGGTGGCGGGCAAAAGTCGCGGCTCATTGTCATCCAGGAGAAAAATGGCGCCCGACTTCTGCGCCCGTGTTTACTTGAGGCGAGGGCTGCTAGGGCCAGCTTGACAGGGAGTGCGAGAGCCAAGAACTCTCATCGTGGTGAAGCTGCCTCGCTAAGTCGCTTGCTCCGGCGCAAAATCGAGGCACGCCACGAGAGGAACCCCCCGAGAAGGTGGGGATTTTCCTTCCAAAGCGGGGGTCATATTTTTTGGGGGGGAAACCCAAACCGGGGGGGGGGGAACTGAAATAACCCTGTGCTCGAACCCAGGGTGATTTCCGGGCCCTCCTCACCACCGCTTAATCGGTGCGTTATAAAAAAAAAAATTAAGTATTTTATGTGCGTATAAGCACCCCCAAATTTGAAAAAAAAAAAAAATGTTCTAAAGTCAGCTTATATGCGAGTATATACGGTACTCTTACTTGCAATGTGTTTAGTAGCCATGAAGTATTAGGTACTTTTAAGACCATGTTTTATTCTGTCAGCATGCTCTTTGACTTTCTGTTGCCAAAATCCTCCTGTAATTAGACTGAGATATATTTGATGCTTAATGCATAACAGGGTAAAAAATTATAGGTTTTCACATAAGCTAGCTAATAATTATCTCGGCAAGGGATAAGTCTGTGACTTTCTGTTACTCATTGTTACTATTAATATTATTGTTCATGTGAAATTACCCATGTTATTCAGTTTTACTGTTTTATCTTTTTTTTTTAATGGATTGTAATCTTTTGGGTAGTGGGCAGGGGCATAAATACTTTAAATAAACAAAATATATGTGGGGTTTCTAACTGCAGAAGGTAATATAAAAGATCTGCTGTCTTCCTTCAGGGCTCCGAAGAAGTCTAACTCTATGATCACAGAGTGGTTGTTTTTCCTTACCCTCGTCAATGGCATAATAGTGGTGGTCTAACCATGTTATCTTTGAGGCCATACAATTTTTATTTTGTGGTTTCCTATGAGGCTTCCTTCACAGTTCTCTGTGATTTGGCAAAGATTTCAAGTTGGCTGTCAGAAACACAACAGAAAAAAAATACATGCTGTCTTCCTCCTCAAACGATAATGCAACTTGTCTCCAAAACATATGACTCACGAAGATTAACACAACCCATCATCCATTTAGAGACAGTCTGTAATATTTTTTTTGTTTTGCTATCTAGATGGGATTCTTCAAATGGGCTCTCTATTCCAGCTCCCTATTTTACAAGTTTGCATTCTTAAAAATTACTTCGCTGAACAGTGATTAATGTTCGTGTTAGGAGAAAGTATGTGGCTGGAGCCTCCTGGTCTGGGAGTTGCTGGTAAGGATTTGCTTCTGATGCTTGGTTGGAGGGACAGAGTAGGAACCTTGTTTAAATACTAATTTCTCTGCTGATAGGTGGAGCAGTCTTAAGAGTAACTTTATACATGTTGAAGTGTCCACTTGTATAACTTGGGACTTTATAGACAATTTTTGGGGCTAATATATATTGCACTCACCCTGTTGGTTTAGATTTGGGGTTAAGGCAGAATATAAGTGCTCTTGTGATTGGTGGATGTGTATTATCTCATTGAATTGTCCATTCATTAAGAATTACACTAACTCTTCAGGTCATATAGGGAAATTGTCCAGTCTAGAGTCCTGCAGATAAATAACATAAGGAAACACTAAATGTTGGAACAAATTAAGATGGTCCACACATAAAATCCAGGAATTTAAGATTATTCCAGAAAATTGGCCGAATTTGGCCGAAACTCTTATTTTCCTCTTATTTACTTATTTAACTCTTATTTAACTCTTATTTAGAAAGGCGATTGATTCTGTGGCTGTTAAGCAGTTTCAGGAAGCCTGGAATCTACCTAATGTTTGCAGACTTCAGACAAAGAAGTAAAATATAGATGGCTAGACCTTGCAGTATAAATGTCCAAAGTGAGTACCATAATATTGCTTATAATACTCTGATGGCAAAAAAGGGAGGGAGGTTATTCATCCTTTTAACATCCACAATGTACCAATCAATCAATCAATCAATCACCCAAGAACTTTCATGGACGATATGTAAACCATTGAGGACTAGTCCATACAGAGCCTCAGCAAAACTACTCCATAGTTTACTATAAAAAATTAGCAAACTATTTTTTGGCTAGAAATCTTAATCTACTTCAAACCAGATACCACGATTAATATAAATGAGATTTTTTTAAAAATCTCAAAATTTGCAAATGAGTTGCAAATTTGGGGTAGGGGGCTGAAGAAGTGGACAAGAACCTGACAAAATAAAGCTAAACCCTATTATAGATTATTTATCTAGAGCAGTGTTTCTCAGCCTTGGCAAATGTAAGACTTCCCAGAATTCCCCAATCAGCAGCATTGTCTATTGGTACTGGTAAACTCTAGGAGTCAGGAGTTAGTTCTGTAGTTTCAGAAAAAAGCTAATGTCTCTTTAGAGAATTATACTTACCACTTTGAAAATGTATGCTAACTACTTTCCTTACTGGATTTCAATNTGAACATCATCTCGAAGCTGAATGCAATTGCCAGATTTAAGTAGGCTAATATCAAGTAATTCTGGTACCTAAAGTACCTGTTGACAGTTTGTGAGTTATTGGCTCAGGTTAAAATAAAGTCACTATTCTGTAAAACTATAAATGGCTTGGGATCTAATTATTTGAAATAGTGTCTTTCACAATATCATTCAAATTAAGGAAAGCTATGGAGACGGTTCATGGGAACTGGCCACAACCACCCATTCTGTGATTTTTATAAAGAACAAAATGGCTGTCATTGTACAAAAACAGGGCTTTCTATCCAAATGCATCCAATATATCCAATGTAACACCAACCATAAGAACCTCCGTACTCACCCTGACCTAATCATACAGCAATGTGCCCGCCCCCATGTACTCCACACAGAACTCAAAAAACGCCAAGACAATGGAGAGAAGGACTGTACATTGACTACCGTGCTGACTGTATCAAAAGTAAGTCACACAACCCGCAACTCAGCTTTAACTTTCAACCACAATCCTACTTCAACCAATCCACTATTACCCAAGACTAGGCATGCACGCCCCTAACTACCTCAATTCCAACTACAGTTGGCTTTAAATGCAAGCTACTCAATGAAAGAAGCCTTGTGAATAAAATACCTGAATTTCTCCTCTTACTAAATATGG
>BHFT01022358.1:0-79518 GCA_004320025.1 Laticauda laticaudata
ATTAGTGTCAAAATAGATTAATATAAATTTCTTTCCATACCATTTGTAATTGTCAATATAAAGGTTAAAAAAAAGGGTTTTTAACCTCCTTTTCTCTCTCCTTCGCCTCTTAAAGATCTTTTTTTCAGAAGTATCTATTAATATTGAAAAGTACCCTCTAGGTACTTTTAGATTCAGGGTACCTTGCTTAGATGTTCTCTGTTGTTTAACCCGGTCAGTCCTGCTTTCCTCTTTGTCTTCCTCCTGCACTATCTTATCCAGTCGGATTCTTTTTTGAGGTGGCATTTCTGACCACCGCCGCAACCGCTTCGGGGAAGGGAATTTAGACCAGCCAAGGAAGAGAGATGCGGGTCTCCTTCACTTGGCTAGCAATCTCCCCCTTCTTCACCACCTCTGTGGGATGGCTTCAGCCCCGAATCCAAAGGATCGGTGTGCTCCAGTGGCGAGCACAGATTGAAACCGCGCACGATCGCGGATTTTAGTCTGTCGCTGAAGAGATACAAACCAGAAGTCCCAAAGGTAGCACTTTCTATGTAGCTTATCTCAGTTGCCCAAATGTAATTCAGCTAATGTATTGCCAAAAACAAATATAGCTAGATAGAAGTATTTAGTGAAACATGGTCTTGGATCAATATGGAATAGGTAAAATTGAATGCTAAACATTCAAAATTGCAGCTAGATTGAGACATAATTGAATGCTACAACGCTTCATTGATAATTCACACTAGATATTTTCTAAGTGGCTTTATATTCTTAATGGCATGTACTGTTACATGCCAGTCTTAGCAAAATAGATTTTCTTTTGATGTAAGTTTGGGGTTTTGTTATATAGGTGTATTTTTTAATACCACCTGAGGGTTTCAGTTATATATTCATTTTTTTTTCATTTTAATAATATTTTAGAGCTGTATTTCTTAATGAAATCTGGGGACCAAACACATTTTCAGGGAGTCTGTAAATTCAAACAATTAAATATTTTAAAATTTCTTAGTTTTAATTTCTAACGCAGTATGTAGACTTATAGATTCAACAAACAGAAAAAAAGGCTCTTCAGAGTCTTCAATAATTTTTAAGAATGAAAAGGGGTCAAAGGCCAAAATATTTGAGAACCACTGTTTTAGAAGAAAAATGGATTATACATTTATTAAATAAAAACAAGGGACAGCAGAACTAATAATATAGATTTAAAATAATGTAATTTTTTGTTATTCTAGTATTACCCAACTTTGTTCACTGTAGTTTGGGCCAGTTAAAAGTCAAGATAAATAACTTGAAGTAATAGTTTAGAATATATAAGAAAACTTCTGGTTTAGGATGACAGTGTAAATAAATATAATGTATTTATTCTCTGAATTATTAAAACAATGTTATGGTTTGCTAGCCACTTTCTTTTTAACATGAGAAAATATTTTCAAATTTCTAATTATCAGCTTAAAGAGCTGAAAATCAAGTAATTAGAAGATATTCTGGTTATTACAAACTATTAGCAAAATGCTGAACATTTTACTTTACAATTTGAAATGAAATTGGGATAAAATAAAAATCCCAAACAGATTTTCAATCGAAGCAAGCCTGCAAAATAAAATTGCAAAAAAAGAAAAAGAAATTTATCTTTATTTGAAACATAAATTAAGTAAGCAGAGATAATGTAGGATAAATTAAACTCTGGATAATAATTCCAAAATTCCAGGAAAATATTGCAAAAATAATTGGTATGTAATGAACATGTTATATTTCAACAAGTTTTAGTTTGTCAATGCTTTCCCACTTTCAGGTACACAAAGTAAGAAATATTTATCCTGTTGATCTAGTTGGCTGATGCTAGGCATTTAAAAGTGAATAATTTGGGGCAGAAAAAAATAATGAGTAAAAGCTGCAGATAATAAAATTATAATTCCTCAGCTTTCACCAGTTTAGTATTGGAGCTTTTACCTATGATCCATGTCCCTACAATTTCAAAGCATAGCATAGAGCTTTCATTGTTATGCTTTGAAGGAAACCTTAATTCCTTTCATAATCAAAACATTTTTTATAAACTCTCATCATTACATTTTTCTTCTTCTTGGTGAACCTATAATTGGGGCTGGAGGTTCATTTTATATCTTAAATGCTTCATTTTAACAAGCTGACAGTTTATGTCACTACTATTAATATTATAGTTAAAGTGCATGAAATGAATATTTAACATGTAAATATAAAGAATTTGGCACTAATTACTGAATATGCTCCAAGCTTAAAAGTATTTCAAATTTTGCATTTTAGTTTTAGGGGGGGAAAGTTTGAAGCCAAAGATACTGCCTTCTGATAGGATATCCTTGTGGCAGAGATCTTTGTAGACATACAGTGGTGGGCTTGACTAGTGAGTTATGAGTTATGGAAAGCAAATACTGGACTTTCCAAAGATGTAGATGTCAAAGATGCAGACCTGCCAACCCCTGATAAAGGAAAATCTGGAGACCCATCAAAAAAAATCTGGAGATTCTACAAAAAATAGTGAGATTCACGGTCACGTGAATAACTAACCAATCAGAGCATGTTATNCATATCGTCATGTCGTTTGTGTCAGAAATCAGATTTATGCGCGTATAAGCCGACCCCCAAATTTGGGGGAAAAAAAGCATTTTAAATTTGGCGTGAGATTGAGGAGCCTTGTCGTGAGACCGTGAGACATGCCAAAAAATCATGAGACTCCGGGCAGAACCATGAGAGTTGGCAGGGCTGAAGATGATTTTATCCAATCCATTCAGGGGCGAGGGTTGAAAACAAAAATAGACTCTTTGGAACTGCAGCAGTCCAAACCAAAAACTCAAGATGACATTAAAAATAAAAAGTCTAACAAAGGAATTAAAATGCTCTGGTAGCAGCAATTTGAGGCTTGATGTCTATGGAAATTCTTAGTCATCCTGGTCATCGTTGTCCTAAAAGTGCTTTTTCAAGAGGCAACTGGACTTTCTGGTTTTTTGTTTTTTTTTAAACGTTTCACTTCTTATCCAAGAAGCTTCTTCAGCTCTGACTAGATGATGGGGAATAGAAGGATTTATACTCCTTATAGACAGTCGGTCATTTGCATTCTTTTAGCGGGTCATTAAAGTCACCTGGATGTTTATCTGTGTCATCATGATCTTCAAAAGAGTGTCATGTGTCTTTTAAATGCAGATGGGACTGCTGAATCTAGTCCTGATGTGTTTGTTCTCCCATATTGTGCCATGTGTTTATGAAGTGGTGGTTTTGTTTCCCCAATTTACAGATTTGCACATGGCTCACTGCATTGTGCTACATATATCACGCTGCTCAGTTTAAACCCAGTTTAAAGTGCAGGAGAACAAACAAATCAGGTCTAAATTCAGCAATCCATCTGCATTTAAAAGACACAGGCCACTCTTTTGAAGACATCAAAGTCCACATTTTGGACAGAGAGGACCTCTGGTTTGAAAGAAGTGTTTAAGAGGCCACCAATGTCAAAATTGAACAACACTCTCTTAACATAGGGGGGTGGGATTTGACATTATCTTTCTCTAATCTACAACTTAGTCCTTTCAACAATTCCAAGAAGGTTCCACACCCATTTGTACCATTCAGGTGACCTGTTGACACAGATAAACCCGTCTGGTGGCCTTAACAACTTGGTAAAAAAAATGCAAATGACTAGTTGTCTGCAAGGAGTAAAATCCTTCCATTCCCCACCATCCAGTCAGAACTGAAGAAGCTTCTTGGATGAGAAGTGAAACATTTTCAAAGAAAACCAGAAAGTTCGGTTGTATCTTTGCGATAATTTGAGACTTGTTCTGCATGTATGTCAGCAGTCTCGGTAAGTCTTCCGATTCTACCTGTGGGCATACAAGGAACTCCTTACTTGAATCTCTGGCCCTTTACTTTCTTTTAAGATTTTCCGACTGGAGAAACTAGCTCTCTTTTCTGCCTGGGTTCTACCAGCCAGGCAACTTAAAGGGACAGGGGAGTTTGTTTAATACAAGCTGATAAAAGTAATCCAGCAGAGATTTTTTTTCTCTTCAGGCTTCTGTTTGTTTTCTAGTATCTGCCATCTCTCCAATGTTCTTTTCCAAAACCGTTTCCTGCTCCTTTATTAGAAAAACTCTTATGCTCAACAGGTGTAGAGTTTATAGATACTGTTGTGGTTTACTCAAAAGAGGTTGGTGTTTTCCTTTTTCCGCACTCCTGATTTCTCTGTACAGTAGTTCTTTTAAGTGATTCACTTCGTGATAAATCTTTAGTTTTCACTTTACTGATCACATTAAAGAATGATGCAGAGGGCTAGAAAGAAATCAAATGAAAGACCCTTTCTCTATGTTGCTCTGTACTACTGCCCATTTCAAGGTGAATTTTAGTGCATCTTTATGTATAAACTTCTTGTGATAAAGTGTCAACCTTGGGAGTTCGTACAGACAAGACGTTTACCCAAAAGTAATTATAAATTTACAGTAACATGATTCTGCAAATCTGAAAGTATATCTCACTCCCCTTTACAATCTAAGAAACTAGAGTCCTTTCTGAGATTTTTTTGCCATGCTCCCATTTCATTGGTTGACTCAGTCGCTGCTTTTCTGACCATTGTCTAATCTGTTACTCTTCCTCCTATCTGCCAATGTCATTCCCAAATACCATTACATAAATTCTGTCTTAAGCCTGCAGATCTGCAAAATATGTACAAAAAAATGGTTCGTGTGCTTTATGTTATATGCACAGATTGTTGGGATTTAAGAATAAACCCAAACTAGAATTTTAGCTTCAGGATGGTTTATTATATTTATACAATCTGTTTTTAAGCTTGTGAACTGGTCTTTGGTAACCTCTTCCTCTTAAACACCCCCCTCCCATGTTCCTTATCTATGGAATGGGAATAGTAGTAATGATGACTTGTTTTAGTGTATAAGTAGGTAATAAACCCCCACTGTTCTATCCTGTCTGTCAGTCCTCATGCCAGATGGCAAACTGCCAATTCAGACCTATAAATCAACATGGTTCATGTGAGAGGAACTTTTAGAATATAACAAATATAAATTATAATTTTTTCTTCCCTTTTCATAGCTTTTATTTTTTTGGAAATTACTGTGAATTATTAGAGTAAATTATTATTTACTTTGAGAGTAAACAAACAAGAATGTGTATGATGTAGGAGGAAAGAGAAAGATAAAATTAAGATGCTCTTATTAAATAGAAGTTTCCAGGAGAAAGAATGTTGTTTATTTATTTAGTCAGTCTTAATAAGCTTAAATTTTTAAGTACAGTAAAAACTTAAAACAAATTAAAAATAACAATTTTGCTCTCTCAAATGAGTTTCAATAAACCAAAATTTTAATCGACTCCAAGAAGAAGGGGTCATGTCACATCATTCTATCAAAGTCTCTTAGATAGCTAGGTCCTGACAGTTTTTTCTCAACCCTAATAGGATTGATCCAAATTTAATCTCAAGAGTTTGTTCCGAAGAAGAGAAGCCACAATTGAGAAAGCCTCTAGTCCCAGAAGGACTCTTAAGATAGGAATCCAGAGAAACTCATCCTAGATTTGATTGGATAGGTAGATATTAGAGCAGTCAAGCTTGCAACCTGTGGGCCAGATGTGTCACACTCTGGCCACGCCCACCCACTTCCTACTTCCTTTTAATTTCTGGATAACAGTTGAATATAAGGATGAATTTTATTCCATATTAATCTGTTGTGTAAAAAAAAACTAAAGTTAGTTAATAACTGCCAGATTTAATTAACATTACGTGTATATTTAATTAACATTATCCCCTGAAACGAGATTGGTTCCATCCCTCATTTTCTGACAGTCATCAGCCCTGGAGGCGTTCTCAGGGAATCAGTGAGATCTTGAGATGACTTTCATAGCAAATCAAATCTCTTGTGTGGTGTGCTTTTCAAAAAAAAAAAAAAATGACTTTTTGAAAATATTATTGTTTTTTTATTATATTTTTGCTGTAGTGTGTAGTTTACTCAGTCTTTTAAAAAAAAAATTTAAATTTATTTTGACAACAAACATTGACCAAAAACAAACATAAAAACATCAAATGAAAACGAACTTTCTAGTTGTTACAGCGTACACAGGTCGGTTTGGTACATATCTTCTTGTGCACAATACAACAGTCTTTCCCTTCCTAAATTAGATTAAAATCATAGATAGAAATCAACAATGCATACTACATTATTACTAACTTCCTATTAGGACGTATAATTATAAATTCATTCATCCTTTTGAGCAAAAATCTCAACTTCATTATCTTATCTTTACCGTTATGTTATATTATTATAGTATTACTGCCTCAAAAAAATTAAAGGAACACAAAAAATAAACAATCCTAGATCTGATGAATGAAATATTCTTATTAAATACTTGTTCATTACATAGTGAATGGCTTACAACAAAAATCACCACCAAAAAATTATCCATGGGAAATCAAATTTAGCAAATGCATGGAGGTTCTGCATTTGGAGTTACCATCAAATTAAAGGTGGAAAAAAAACTATAGGCTGATTCAACTTTGATGTATGTCCTTAAAACAAGTCAAATGAGCTTAGTAGTTATGTGGCCTCCATGTGCCTGTATGACTCCCTACAATGCTGGCATGCTCCTGATGAGGCTGGCCAGATGGTCTCCTAAGGCGATCTCCCCCCACACTTGACGTAAAGATCCCCCAACTCCTGCGACAGTCTGTTGGTGCAATGTGGCATGTGGATGGAGCGAGACATGATGTCCCAGATGTGCTCAATTGGATTCAGGTTCTGGGAAAATGGGTGGGCCAGCCATAGCATCAATTGCTTCATCTTGCGAACTGCTTGAACCACACTCAAGCCACATGAGGTCCCGAGCATTGTTCGTGCCGTTAGGAGGAACCCAGGGACCAACCACACTAGCATTGTCTCACAAGGGGTCTGAGGATCTCATTTCCAATAACCTCCATGTCAGTCAGGCTACCTCTGGCGACCATATGGAGGGCTGTGGCGGCCTCCCTAAAAGAATGCCACCCCACACCATACTGACCCACTGCCAAACCGGTCATGCTGGAGGATGTTGCAGGGCAGCAGAAACGTCTCCACGCATTTCCAGACCTGTCACATCTGTCCACATGGCTCAGTGTGAAACTGGCTTTCATCTGTGAAAGCACAGGGAACCAGTGTCGTGAATTTGCCAATTTTGCGTGTTCTCTGGCAAATTGCCAAACGTCCTGCGCACGTGTTGACTGTAAGCAGCAAACCGCCCAACCTGTGGATGTCGGGCCCTCATACCACTCTCATAGGATTGTTTCTGACCATTTGAGCAGCCACATGCATTTTGTGGCCTGCTAAGAGGTCATTTTGCAGGGGCTTCTGGCAGTGCTCCCCGTCCCTCGTTTTGCCACAAAGCAGAGGTAGTGGTCCTGATGCTGGATTGTTGCCCTCCTACAGCGCCTCCTCCAACATCTCCTAATTGTACCTGGCTTTCTCCTTCGGTAGTGCCTCCCATGCTCTGGGCACTACCTGACAGACACAGCATAACCTTCTTGTCAACCAGCTCACATTGATGTGCCATCCTGGATGAGCTTGTACTTCCTGGAGCCACTTGTGTGGGTTATAGACTCCATCTCATGCTACCACGGAGTGAAGCACACAAGGCATTCAAAAGTGACCAAAACCATTAGCTGAAAGCATAGAAACTGAGAGTGTCTGTGGTCACACCTTTACAGAACCACTCCTTTATTGGGGATGTCTTGCTAACTGCCTATGCTTTCCCCCTGTTGTCTATTCCATTTGCACAACATCATGTGAAATTAATTGTCAATCAGTGTTGCTACCTAAGTAGACAGTTTGATTTCACAGAAGTGTGATTGACTTGGAGTTACATGGTGTTGTTTAGGTGTTCCCTTTATTTTTTTGAGCAGTGTATATTTTATTCCTCAATTTTCTTATCTAGCCATTGGTAAAATAAATCCCATATTTTATAATATTCGTCATCTTCTTGCTGTCTAATTTCTAATGTCAATTTGCTCATTTCTGGACATTCCATTATTTTCTTAATCACCTCCTATCAGATTTTTTTTTCATTTTTCCAGTTTTTAGCAAATACAATTTTAGCTGCTATTAAAACATTTATAATTAAATATGTCAATTTTCTATTGTATTCTTCAGGTAAGATACCCAATAAAAATAGCTCTGGTTTCAAATCTATATTTTTATCATTTTTTTCCAGCCATATATGAATTTTAGTGCAGCATCTCTTAGCTTCCACATACGTCAATCACATGTGATAGTATGATCCAGGTATCTGATGATTCCAACATTTTTCCAATTTGTTCTTGAACATCCTTGCTATTCTTGCCGGGGATAGATGCCACCTGTAAAACATTTTATACAAATTATCTTTATATGAATAAATTATAAATTATCTTTATACAAATTATCTTTACATTGTTATTTTATAGTTTTGAGACCATAATTTCTGCCATCTTTCTAAATCTATCCCATATCCAAAATTTCCCCCCAAGCAACATTCAGTGTTTTCTTGTGAGATGGATGACCACATAACATTTGATAAATAAAATGAACAAATAAAAAAAATCTGGGTCTGTTAGTTTATGCTTCTTTATCTCAGGGTTTTTTCAAATTTATTTTATTTATTTAAGGAATTTATATTGCCTATTCGTCCATAGCAATTCAAGATGGCTTCCAGAACAAGGTTCAGTCATTTTGTGTTTTTGGTTTTTTTTTGTGCAAAGGAGAACCATTTTCATTAGAATTGCTTCTAAATTAGGAAGAGACCAGCATTATCTTATGGTTGGTTAGAACTTTATATTTCCTGAAATATATACAGACACAAAGACATATGGAACATACATATGCATATATATAGGGTGGAAGGAGTATTTTTTAGGATGCTGACTGTTATTGTAAAAGCTCTCTATTTTTTTTCTCTTCTACTACTGAAAATCTCACAGGAAACAGCTTAGAATTTCTCAGCTACTCTTTGGCACAAATGCAGGGAGAAAATAAGACCCTCTTCACTTCAGTATTTGGTAACACAAAAGCTTTTTGTTTATTCCTTCCTCCGCAAGGTGTCCGAGATAATAGCTAAGCAAACAACATAAAGTTGGATCTAACCCGAGTTTCCTGGGATTCGATATTTATAATAATTTCTCCTCATTACCCTTCATTACCCCTGATTACCCTTATTACCCAAGATTACCATTATTAATGATAATTATTCATATGAACTCAATCACATGAATCGTGGTTAATGCATATAGCTTCACCTCACAGCATTTTACATAGACCGTGTATATTATTATGATACAGAGTTTATTCTGATGAAGAGGAATGCCATCCTTCAGGTTGCTGTGGCTTCGATTCAAACGCATGTGTTGCGTAGTCGCGACATAATTTTATTTTTCTCATTTTGAGCTAAAGATTCATTTTACTTAAACCCTGTTTGATTGATATATCTTCTTAAGGTGGGAAGAGTACTGCAGTCTAATAATGCCAACAGCCAGCAGTTCAGTTCCCACTGGCTCAAGGTTGACTCAGCCTTCCATCCTTTTGAAGTCAGTAAAATGAGGATCCAGATTGTTGAAGGCAATATGCTGACTCTTTAAACTGCTTAGAGAAGGCTGTAAAGCACTGTGAAGTGCCTTTGAGCACAGGGCTAGGATGTGTGGCTAAAATTCAATTGTGTTCTTTTTTTTTCAATTTGGTTGTAATGCAAATAAATGTGGGTATTTTATCTCTTTCCCTTATTCTTCATTTTTGGCTTTAGTGGCAATTATCATAACAGAAATATTTAGAAAAAAAAATCTTTACTTTGAAAGGGATGTATTTTAATACCTCAAATATTTGTGCTAGTTTTAACCAAAACCAGTAATCTTAATTTCATTTAGTTGCTTGATGTTGTATTGTTCATTTCAAGAGATACTACATAACATGTAATGAATTTTTCAAGTGGCAAATTAATAACAGTTATTCCTGAAGATCTTAAGGAGCGCAAGTACAGTTACACAAATATAGTTTGTCCCTTTGACAAATTATATGTAACTTTATAGTTCTATGAACATTATGTAAGCAAAGAAAACACTTTTTAAACTTTTCTTTTTTAAAGATCAGTAGATTCTGATCCAAACAAATGGATTATCCACCATGGCAAACATTAATTGTTTCTTCTCTTCACATATACTCATTACATGCCCGTTCCTGCTTGTTCATGAAACAAAAAAGAAGAGTTTGATAGAAATTATGGAATCTCATCCTTAATACAAAAGAGAACAGACTTTTGGGGGACTTCCGGTTGCAAGGCTTCAGTGGTGACAGGAATCCGTGATCGTGCGCAGTTCCTGCTGCACTCGCTGCCGAGGTGTCCCCGATCCAGCTGGATTTGGAGGCTATGGTTACCCCGTGGAGGTAACCGAAAACAAGGGAGATCTGGGCAGGGGTATGGGGGAATCGCAATTCCCCTCCTCAGCCGGTTTAACTCCCTTTTCCCAAGGCGGTGGAGCGGCAGTCAGCAGTGGCCGCCACAAAGAAGCTTTCAGCTGGATAAGATTGTGCAGGAGGAAGTTTGAAGAAGTGAAAGTTTTTGGCTGAACCAGGACAATAAGTTACATCTTTATCTGGAGGTTCAACTTTTAAAGGATACGTTGTTTTCCTTTAACAAGATTGTTAAAAATGGCGAGAAAAGTTAAAGGGAAAGTTTTTTTTTTCTCTCACTCTCCTTCCCTATGGAAATAGCAAGATAAATGCGGAAAACCTGCTTTGCATAGAAGGTAATAAAATCTGAAAATTAAAGCCAAGGGATATAGATTCTGAACATTGAACTAGAAACCAAAATTTTTCTTTTTTTTTGCTATAAGTGGAAAGGGAGAGGCAAAGAATATATATTAAGATTTTGTGAGAGAGATGGCTTGGAATTTTAAGATCAGAGATAACGCCAATAAGACTTTTAAAAAAATTACTTTGGAACTGTGTAATTAAAAATTTCACCCCAGGAAAAGATAATACAAAAAAGAAGAAAGGCTAAATGAAACAGTTTGTGCTGATTTGGATTTCTTTGTGACTTTGGAACTCTTAGAACTATTTTTTGAAAGACTAAATTATTTGGGTTGTTTTAATATATATATATAAATACATATACTTATACATATACGTACATAATACATAGATACATACATACATACATACCATACATACATACATACATACATATATATATATATGTGTGCGTTTTTTTAAGCCTTCCGGGTACTCTATCATGTGTGCTGTTCAGCTTCCTTCGGGTATTATCCCACAATCATGTTAAGCGTTTCAAAGTTGTAGCAACGTTTCAGCAGAATCTCATCTGCCATCATCAGGCTTCTGTATGGATGTGGGTCTCACAGCTCTGGTTCAAATTGAGGTGGCCTATTCTGATTGGCTGGGAGTCTTGGTCTGCGTTCACTGGACTTGGAGTTGATTGATTGGTGTTTCTGGTTTCTTCTGTCTGTGGGCTTTGATTGGCTGGCAACACTCTGTTCCTGTGTTGGAGCTTTCAGTGCAACTTGGCTTCGTGTGAAAGGATGGCTGCTATCCATTAGGAAGCCAGGTTTCACCTGGGTGCCTGGTGGGGGTGTTTGAGTTGGAGCATCAGAGGGAGTCTGTTGTGCTCAGGTGTTTGCCTGGTGTGGTGTGGAGATCTTTCTATTTGAGAGTGCAGGCTTCCAAATGATTGACAGGCTGCTGGAATCATCTCTTCTATTCATGCTTTCAGGTCTTTTTCAATCTCTATGGCTTCTCTGATGATTCTGTGGTGGGGTTTTCTATAGTGGCTAGGGTTTTTTAGTGCCATTGAAGTTGATATTTGACCTGTGGTTTTCATGTGTTGGACTAGGTGAGGAGGTGTGTTCCAGCTTTTTACTGCATTTTTGTGTTCATCTAGGCGCGGTACCTTTCTTCTATTGTCTGTCAATGTATGTGGCCGGCATGATGTACAGGGAACTTCGTAATGTCGTGTTTTCCAGGTCAATTTTGTCTTGTTGGTTTCTAAGGATGGCTCCTATTTTTTTGTCTGTTTTGAAGCAGTCTTGATGTGATGCTTTAGTATCTTACTGATTTTATCTGTAGTACCTCTTATGTAGGCAAGACAGCTGTTCCATAGGTCTGGTCTTCTAGGTCTCTTTATGTCTTGGTGTGTTTTTGGATCAAGTTGGTATTTTTGTTTTGTGGAAGCCATTGGCTTCAAAACTTTAGTCAGGGTGCATAGTTCAGTCTTTATATGTATCTTGTCTGCCTGGCGTTTGGTTCTGGTAATTAGTGTTTAGCCACGAATTATCTGTGCTGGTGTGTGGGATTGCGGCGTTGAGTAGCGGTTGGTGTGAGTTTTTTCTGGTATATGGTGTTCCCAGTGTCCATCTGTTCTTTTGTAGATTAGTACAATTAGGAATGGTAGTTGTTTGTTATTCCGTTTCCATGGTGAACTTGATTTTGGGGTGTGTGCTGTTTAGGTGTGTTTAGGAATTGTTAGGTTTTTTTTCCATGGGCCAAATCACAAATGTTGTCATCGATTATCTTAGCCATAGTTTGGGTTTGTGGGTGCATAGCCAGGGCTCTGGATTTGAATTCTTCCATGAACAGGTTGCAATGATGGGTATTATATATATATATGTGTATACACACATATATATATGGGTGCTGTTTAGCTTCCTTCGCGTATTATCCCACATCATTGTAGTTCTGTTAAAGTTGTAGCAACGTTCAGCAGAATCTCATCTGCCATCAGCAGGCTATATATATATATCATCAGGCTTTATATATATATCTTACAATGGCATTATCTGTTGAAGAATTGAAAATAGAATATAAAAAGTTAAAAGAAGAGGCACAAGAAGGCAGGGCTCTTCATGGATCTGGTTTCCACTTCTTAGACATGGCGATTTCTACCTACCAGGAATTGCAACAACAAGAAGCTGTGATGATGAGAAAGAAGAAGCCATCTTTAATGGACAAATTAATTTTAGTTGAGGAAGAAAAGGAAAGGGAAAGAAAATAGAGAATCCAAGATTAAAAAACAAGCAAGAAGGGAAAATAAGGTGAAAAATTGATACAATGTCAGGAAGCAACAGAAAAGAGAGAGGGAGAGACCAAAAAGGTGGAGATTGAGAGATGGGGGACAAAAAGACTAGACTGGATAAGACAGGAAGGAAAAAAGAGAAGAGAAGTATAAAGACTAAAACAAAATGTAATAAACAGGTTTTTTTTAGAGACAATGGGTAAAATGTAATATAAGAAGAGATTTCTGCAAAAGTGCACAGGATGCATTGTAGTTATTTGTTATTGAAATAGAGTTAGAAAATTGGAAAATTATATGAGTTAACAATATATTAAAGGGAAGTGTAAAATGTCTATAGAGTTTATTAGCTATGGAACACCGTTTTTACTATACTATAAGCTAACTATTTTTTCTTCTTTTTTTACTTTAAGAATGTACTATGTATTGAAATGTTACAGTATGGAAATTTATATATTATTTTTAAGTGTTAAATCTAGGGGAAACATGAAAAGTCGTCATACTTCACCACGTGATTACAGAGAATTTTGCCAGTAAGAAAAAAAAAATAGAAATTGAAAAAGAACAGACAAAAGATACAAGTAAAATGATTTAAACTGAGATGAAATAAAATAAAAAGAATTAAGAGTGAAAAGAGGAGGAAAACATATAAAATGTAGAATGATAAATGAGATATGAAAATGTATATAAGGTGAGCATGAATTTGATTATGTTCTGTATAAAAAGATGCTAACCAGGATTAAGCCGCTTTCCAAAAAAAAGTTTTAACTGTTTTTCATGTAATGTTTTGTTGTTAAGCATTAGCTATTGAGAATTAATACAATTTTGGAAGAACATGGAGAGAATAATGAAATTGTAAACAAGACAGATGAAAGTATAAGTACAATGAATAAAGAGATATAGAAATTTAGCTAAAAGGAGAAGTTGGAAAAAGAATAAATAAGATATGCATATGTGATACTCTGCAGCTATGTTGTATTCAAATAAGATGTTTTATTTGTTTTGTTAAAATTTAATAAGCAGTTTTAGAAAAAAGATTTTATGTTATTCGGTTTTATGTTTTGTTTGTTTGTGTATTGTCTTTAAAAACTAATAAAATTTGTTTTTTAAAAAAAAGAGAACAGGCTTTTTGGGTCATGCCACATTTGAAATAAATGTGTTTGTGGGGGAGGGAGCTTCAAATCTCTTTGACTCCTGGCAACTGCCTGGATAAGTCCCTACAATTTTCTTATCAGAGTAATTGGACCAAAGGCACCCAGTTGGCTCTTTGCCTAAGGTCAGAACATTTCCCGGTTTCTGTCCTGATGCCCTAACCACTACACCAAACTGAAAGAAATATAATATTTACATTTTCTATAAAATCAGTTGAATATTCGTAATACTTTGAGCAGAAGCAGATATTTGATTATTCTTTATTATCTTTTGGGGGTGCCTGAACTAAATATTTCGTATAGCTTCGACTCCTAGAATGGTTTCACACAAGAGAAGAATAGAATGCATCAGGAAACAAATTTGTTTTAAATTATTACAGCAAGGATTTGTGATTATTGTTAATCTGAGGTTATATTGTGTAAAATATCTTGTTTTTAAATGTGTACAGATACAGTTTCTATATATAATTTATAATACTTATATTACATGTGAACTGAAATTTTAAGTCTTGATATGACAAAAACATTTTTATATGATGGAGAAAATCAAACAGCATTTATGAGAACTTAAATTTAATAAATGAAACTATTATCTTTTATTTGTTTAGGAATGAGACCTATTGAGACCAGTATGCTTCTTCTAGTAATGGAATTATCCTCTGTTTAAAAGCTTGAATTAATGTGTGTTCTATCTATTAACCTAAATCCTGGGGATCAATTCATAAATGGGGAAAAAAGCTTATTTCCTCTCACATTTGCATCTTGGGAAACATAAAAATGAGATTGTATGCCATCAAGCTGGTTTCTTTCAAACCAGAAAAGGGAAATCTGGAAAATGAATTTCCCGTCTTTTTCTTTTGCACACTTTGATCTCTTTATTTAGATATTTGGAAATGTTTCTAAAGAAAATAAAAGTTTGAAGATGCTAAAAAAAATGGTAGAGCTACCTCTAGAGAGAATGTAAACATTTTTTTAAAGTTTAGAACTCTTAAGTTCATAAAATGAAAGTTTACTCTTGGAAGTAGTATGCTACTAGATTAAAGCATATTTCACTGCTACACACTCTATACAGGGCTGACATAAAAGACTATACAGAAGTTTCAACTGATCCAGAATGCAGCAGTATGAGCAGTGATGTAGATGCTTCAGTGTGCCCATAGGTACACCAATTGCCAGCTTGCTTCTTAATCTAATTCAGGGGATGGTTGGGACTATAAAGGACTATAAAGTCCTTTGTGGCACAGAACCTGGTTATTTGTCTTGTACAGTATCTCCCCAACCACTTCAGTATTGCAGGGTTAGCACACCTTGGGTTTCTTGGATTAAACAATATAATTTATCGGCATTCTGGAAATGCATTTTCTCTGTAGAAGCACCTACCTCAAGAATAAGTTTCCCCCTGAATCTGGATGATCCTCATTCTGCTGTTGCTTAGAACTCCAATGAAGACCATGACAACAAAAAGTGGGACTCCTTACTCCATTCTATCTGCATTGTGACACTTGCAATAGAATGGAATGGAAGAGAAGAGAAGAGAAGAGAAGAGAAGAGAAGAGAAGAGAAGAGAAGAGAAGAGAANGCATTGTGACACTTGCAATAGAATGGAATGGAAGAGAAGAGAAGAGAAGAGAAGAGAAGAGAAGAGAAGAGAAGAGAAGAGAAGAGAAGTTCTAAGTTGCTTCTCTCTTTGATTAGTTTCCATCCATTGCTTCTAGTCCTGCCCTCAGGTGTTTTGGAGAATAGCTTGACTCCCTTTTCTTTGTGGCAGCCCCTGACATATTGGAACACTGCTATCATGTCTCCCCTAGTCCTTCTTTTCATTAGACTAGATATACCCAATTCCTGCAATCATTCTTCATAAGTTTTAGTGTACAGTCCCCAAATCATCTTGCTCTTCTCTACACTCTCTCTGGAGTCTCAACATCTTTTTTACATCATGGCGACCAAAATGGAATGCAGCATTCCAAGTGTGGCCTTATCAAGACATTATAAAGTGGTATTAACGCTTCACATTATCTTGACTCTATCCCTCTGTTTATGCAGATTAGAACTGTGTTAGCTTTTTTGTTGACCATCTTTTACCTTTTCCTGATTTTACTGTGATTTCCTTTGCTTGATTATTGTGAGTTGTCCAAAGTTGTTTTGAGTTGGATTACATACAAGTTTAATATTTATTTATTTATATTATTATGGTTTGAAGGTTGGTTGCATAGTCAGTTTAGACTGGATTTGGTATTTTTCTATAAAGTGAAGAGAGAGGAAACTTAACATTGTGAGCAGAAGCAAATGTAAGATGAATAGAGGAATATTGCCTAAAATTGCCCAGAGAGATAAATGTACATTTATCAAGGCATCAACAATTGTAACATTTGCTATTCATATTGCCTAAAATAATTATCTTAAATTATTTCTACTCTAATTACCATTCAGAGTACCACAGATAAGCAGCCTTCTCATAATGTTCCCAGAATTGATAATTTAATTCCCTGTCTTATCATGTTATCTTTTCTGTTCTGGCAGTCAAATCCAGAAGAGATCCATTACTTGGTAATCCAGATATTACTGATATAGTTCCAAGTAGAAAAAGAAGACAACGGACTTCAAAAAATGGAAATACTAAACCAAAGGTGACATTACAAGAAGTTCAAACTACTTCAAAAGAAACGTAAGCTTTTATAAACATACATGAGGGATAAGTTTATTGTACAAAAATATTGATATGTACATAAATACTTCATTTTTACTGTGAGTATTACGAGTGAAGTATAAAACCATATAAGCTTATCTATTTCCTTTTTTTATTCACCAAAATGACATAAAAATAATATGTGTATAAACTTTTCCAGACAAAAAAATTGCATCCTAATACTCTGCCTAAAATCAGTTATCTTATGCCGTTTGGCTATAGAAAAAATGAAATTATGTGGTCATTTGTAAATCCTTATACTAGACAGAAAGGTTAATTCTTAAAATGACTTTTACTGTTTCAGACATTTGATCAAATTTTGCATCAATTGAAGCTGTCCTTACTAAAGTATATTTCTTTAGGGTTTTTGATAGTCTTCGTATTTCAAATGTTTGGTTACATTAATCTAAATGATTTTTAATTATGATTTTCCTACTGATTCGTCCTATAAAAATCCCATGAGCTAACAGAATGGTATATAGTGTCTGCCATCACATAAGCATTCATTCCCAGGAGAGAAATATAGATGTCCCAGGGGTGGGATTCAAATTTTTTAACAACCAGTTCTGTGGGTGTGGCTTAGTTGGTGGGCTTGGCTTGGTGGGCATGTGACTGGGTGGATGTAGCTTGGTGGTCATGTTATTGGCTGGGCGTGGCCAACTCAATATCACTGACATCAAGGCACGCATCTCCTCACCTGGTCTCTCATGATTGTGGGGATGCTGCAACAGTCGTAAGTGTGAAAAATGGTCATAAGTCACTTTTTTCAGTGTCATTGTAACTTTGAATGGTCACTTTACATAAGCAAAGTACCAACAAAGGAGAGGAAAAAAACTCAGAGATGTTCCTGAGACAGGAAGTCTTGTCCTGCCAAGAATGTAATAAAGGTTAATGGAGAGGCAGTTTCTGTAAGCAACACCAGAATGTTTCCTTCCTGCCTTCCTTACAGGATTAGGCCAGTAATTTATTCTAACAACCGGTTCTCTGAACTGCTTAGAATGTTAACCGGTTCTAATGAATAGGTGTGAACCGGTAGAATCCCACCCGTGAATGTGCCCCATCCTGTTCATGTTGGAGATACCATTTAAGACACTTCTGGGTTGAAAGGATTAGTCAAGGACATCACCATTGCCGAGGGATTCCCCTGAGGGTTCCTTTTTTGTCCCTGTCAGACCTGAAGAAACTCACCCCCAACATGCAGCAGCACTCCTATCTTGAACGCGGACATCATATCCTTCAACCCAGCCTCCTAACCACATGAGCAACTATGCTCCTTTAATATAGATGTTAAGGCCCTGTCACACTGGCCGACGAATGCAAAACGTCTGTAAAAAGGACACAGCGGACGAGAAAAATGTTCCATCCGTTGTTATCCGCTCTCAAAAGGGGCACAAAAATTGCCATAACCAGAGCGGACAACACAAAAGGAAACTGTACGGGGGAGGACGCAGGCGGATTGGAAAGGAGCGGCTGCTCCAACAGGAAGCCTAGCGATGGAGCGGATGGGAGCAGATGCACATCCACAAGGCCTTCCAGGAGACCGCAGCAAAGCAGACGCGGGAACGGATACAGCGATGGCAGAGCGACGCCCGAGCAGCATGAAGCGGCATGGCCACAGCGGAAGCCGAGGCTGGATTGCAGAGCAGAAGCCTTAGCGGAGGCCTAGGGCATGCGGATGCCTAGCGTTCCACTGCGCATGCTGGGGGATGCATTGCGTCAGCCCCTCGGATATTAACAGGGAGGCAGCTCCAGCAAGTCACCATTCAGGAGGAAAGACCTGCTTCCAGACACATCGACTGCCTTGCCAGCCTGCCCTGCCTGCATGCCTTCCTGCCAGCTTGCTGCCTGCCTTACTGCCGCCTGCCTGCTTGCCAGCCTGGCCTGGCCAGTCTCCCTGCCACCTTGCTGCCTGCCTGCCTGCCTGCCTGCCTGCCTTGCCCTGCCGCCGGTGGTGCTGGCCTGCCTTGCCAGCCTTGCTGCCTGCCTGCCTGCCTTCTACAGCCCTTGCTGCTGCCTTCTGCCAAGCCTGCCTGCCAGCCTTGGCTGCCTGCTGCCTGCCACCTTTCGTGCCAGCCTGCCTGCCAGCCTTGCTGCCGCCTGCTGCCAGCCTGCCTGCCAGCCTTGCTGCCAGCCTGCCTGCCAGCCTGGTCCTTTCCAGCCTCCTGCAGCCTTGCTGCCAGCCTGCCTGCCAGCCTGCCTGCCCAGCCTTGCTGGCTTGCCTTGCCTCCAGCCTGCCTGCCACCTGCTTGCCGAGCCTTGATGTCTGCCTGGCCTGCCAGCCTTGCGTGCCAGCCTGCCTGCCAGCTTGCCTTCCAGTCCTCCACTCCAGCCTTGCTGTCTGCTGGTCTGCAGCCTTGCTTTCGCTTTCCTGCCTGCAGCCTGCCTGCCTGCCTGCCAGCTGCGTCCATGCCAGAACCCGAGCAACCGGATGGGAAGAAGAGAAGGCTCAGCATCTGAATGCCAGCCCTGCAAGAGGACAGGGCACCCTCCCCCCTCCCTCACTCTGCTTCTGCTGGGTCTTGTAAGCACGGGCCGTGGCGGCGTTGGGCTGGCTTCTGCTGGCTTCTGCTTCTGAGGACGGATGCTGCTGTTTCTGGCGGTGGTGCTTCTAGCTTGTGCTACTCTTGCTGAGGTTGGCTTCTGGCGGGTGGTGCTGCTGATGTGCTTGTGCCGGAGGAGCTGCTGATGCTCTGATGGCGGTGGTTGCTTCTGATTGGTGTCGTCTGTGAAACTGCTTCTGTGGTGTCTCTGGTGTTACTCTGCTGAAGCTCCTCGTGCATCCTGTGGGTCCTGCTTGTCTTGCTGGTCCTGCTCGTCTTCCGGTCTTGCTCGTCTGCTAGTCACTGCCCGTGCTCCTGGCTGTGCTCGTTCCCTGCTGTTTGTCTTGCTGGTGCTCCTGGTCCTGCTGCGCTGCTGGTGCTTACTCTGCTGCGTTGATGATCCTGGTCTGCTGGCGCTGCTGCTTGCTGATGATCTGGTCGCGTGGTGTGCTGCTGCTGCTGCTGTGTAGGATGATGTGTGATGATGATATCCTGCTTCTGTGCTGCTGGTGATAGAGGAGCAGCCTCTACAACCTGGAAGCCCCTTGATGGAGGCCCATGTGGTCCTGCCAAAGGAATGAAGGCATATGTGAGACAGGAGAGAGTCAATACGTCCATCGAGGAGAACATGAGGATGATGCTGGAGTGGCTTGAGAGAGAGTTGACTATTCTGATTGCGGAGAGGACAAGGCTCTTACAGGACACCCAAAAAGGAAGGAGGCTGCTGGAGAGAGTAAGGCGGAGAGGCTTGGGCTCACTTCGGAGTGCTCCTGTTGGTGGAGCAGCATGCACACCTGTACGTGGGGAAGGTTTGCACCTCAAGGAAATCTGGCAGAGCCGATACGGTCAAGCTGATGGACAGAGAGACTATGTCACGGCCAAGTGCTACCTTACCTTGAGGTGAGATCCACCATCGAGGAGCCAGCCCTCTCAGCACCCTCTCTCTCAGGCAGTCCCTGCTGAGAGCCAGTCCTCTTCTGCCGAGTAGTCCTGCTCTCCAGCGCAGGGTTTGTGGAGCGGTGCCACAACGGAGACCTTTTGCGGACTCTACTGTCTAACTTGCGAGGCACTTTGGAGACTCTGTGTGTGCAGTGGGAGAAAGGAGAACGGTCACTTCCACCACAGTCCACCTACATCAACCCCCAGCTCCACCTTCCCCAGAAAGGCAGAGAGCCAGCAGGAGGGGCGAGCCACACTGTCTCTGCTGGAGTGAGAGACAACATTGCAGGGGCATGCATAGATATCCTCTACTGCGAGTGGCCACCTGATCCTCATCCTCCAACAGCAAGCTCTTTCCTCACTATGTCAACCAGACCTCTCGATTGCGGAACCATACGCAGTGGTAGACAGCCTCTTGTGATTGTTCAAACCCCAGTAGGATCAGATGATTTCACCTTATGCTCTTCACCCAGCCTCGACCCATAGGGATCCTGTCCCTCGTCTCAGGTCTCCACCAGTGATGTGCCTTCCATTGCAAGTTTCACACAGGCCTCACTACCAGGGCTACGGGCACTGGAGGTCCAGCAGCACAGGCAGCAGCCCTTCCCAGTCCAGGCATCAGAGCCTAGCCCACCTTGGCACCGTGCCACTCGTCTCCACCGGCCACACTGCTGCATTCTCCACGCCCTGCGCACCGATTCCATGCCCGACGTCCACTCGACCGTACGTGTGCATGCACCCACTGCTATCCCACCCTCGCTCATTGTACAGGTTGGCAGCTAAAGGGCCCAGTACAACTGCTCCTTCCTCCACCCACAACCAAGGCCGGCGCCACCTAGTACATCTGGTGCTATCAGTACTGTGGGCTGACACCTCCCATGGCAATAGTTTGAGGAAGGAGCTCTCTGACATCATGGGGCTGAGCCAGCTGTCGTGAGAGCTTCCCAACACACGCGTCACCTGTTTTCCTCTCGGGCCAGGACCGCAGTGGTGCAGTCAGCCAGGATCTCCAGCAGGAAGCATCCGTTTGCGCCTCGGCTGATTTCGGCGACCCCGCGCACTACAGCGGTGCCGCCGTATCCGCGGTAGGCGTCCACAGCACCTGTGACCCTTCACTCTGAGACTGGCAACAACCGTCTGATGTGACAGAGAAGAGTGCCAGGAGACTGGGTGGTTACGCTGTAGACCTTTATTTGGACAACTTGACTTGCGTATTTTTTTTTTTACAGCTTCTTATTAATAAACATTATCTTTGCTTCCACACACTTTTGCTTCATTTATTTTGTAAATAAGTCTGGAAGAAACTTTTAGAAATTGGCTTTAAGTCCTTTGCAATGCTTGTGGGTGGGTACAGCGAAGCAGTGGAGATGGGAGGGATACCTTTGGGATGGGTATAGCTGTGGGATAGATAAACCTCCAGTGCAAGGCAGTGGACTGGATGGCCACCCCCCGGTCAACCTTATGGCCCTTTTTTTATCTAATCAGATAATATTATCCTTTGATTCCATACATGGTAACATATAAACAACAACTCTTTATTAAAATGCCCTGTTCATTGTGGCCCACCCAACATAATGGTCCCCATATTCATCCGTTGTGATGAGGACAGGCTGAAGGAAGCCATCCAATTTATCATCTATTCATCCTGTCTTGGCACTCGCATGTCCAGCTGTGGGAGTTGACACCAGTGTCTCAGGAGGTTGTGCTGCTTCTTCCCTTCACGTGAAGCTCTGTTGGGGTCCCCCGCCTGGCACATCCACAGTGTCCTATCAGGTTTAGTCCTTGCCTCCATTCGCCAGGCTCCATGTCCCCATTGCCTGTGTTGGAGGTCACGAACCTGGTTCATGCAGACTGGGTAGCGGGTGTGCATGAGATTGTGCAGGTGCAGCAAGCGTCCACGATCCTCCTCTACGGTCTCTGGGCGATGCTGCATGGTGGTGAGAATACGCTGGAACCTGTTGGCCAGGATGCACAAGGCGTTCTCCACCACCGCCTTGCCTAGACAGCCTTAGTTGAAGATCCTCTCTTCACGGTGAGGCATCTGGAGGTGTAGGGCTTCATTGAGGTAGGTTGCTGAGGGAGGAGGCGTCATCCCCCCGACGATCTGAAGTAGGGCACGATCTTGCGTATCGTTGGGCAGGGGGTCTGGATCTGGGAAGGCGCATGATGAGTTGGCATTCCACCCTCCTTGAAGGTCGCTGCGTTGTTACCTGGGCAAATCTGAAGCTTGACCGTTGCCTGAAGCATCGATTGTACCATGAACTTGTAGTCAGCATTCGGACCATGGCGAAAGAGGACGATGCTAAGAAGCCCTTGTATTTTGAAATGACTTGGCTGGCAGCTTTGCAGGCCACGCTTCCTTCCATCTATGGCTCCAATGGTGTGGGGAAAGTTCCACTCTGATACCACTGCACGAGGGTCTTCGTTCCTCAGCTCCACCCATCAGCTTAGTTTGTAGCATGTCGCGTATCTGCTCTTCTCCAGATCCATCTTCGACTCAGAGAGCTTCTTGGCGCCTCCTTTTCTTACCCGTAGTAGAGTTGAAGAGCTGTAGATGGCTTCCGCACTGTTGCAGAACAATGCTGGCTACAAAAAGACTGTGTTAGCGAATCCATGGTGGACTGACTGGATGCTGTGGAAGAGAAGAGGCAGATGAAGGCTTCAGAGGTTGCACAGCAGGGCTGCTGGTCTGAAAGTGAGATTCCTGGTGAGTGCTGCCCCTTTTTATAGTGCAATATAGGTTTTCCCCTATGTGTCCTTGTTTGCACTCCAGGGATCCTCTAGACATTCCGTTATATTCCGAGATAAGGTCCCTCTGCGAACGTTTTTTCCGTATTTAAATGCTTTGGTTTGCGGCTGCATCCGCTTTCACTACTTCTCCGTCGTTGCTAACTAACGCTGAACATCCGTTTCCGCGTCTATGTTCCGCTTCTCCCTGTGTCCTCTTTCTGCTGGAGCGTTTGATTGCGCAGATGCACAGCGGATGCCTAGCGGATGTAGCGGAGCGGCGTAACGGATGATGATGGATGCAGAACGGATGTTCCCTGCGTATTGCGTAGCGATGGCAGAAAGGACACGTTGGTACTTTTCTGCTCAAAAGTTTTTGAGCAGCTCAAAAGAACTTTTGAGCGGATTGGAACCTCAGTCACGATGGTGGACGGCATAGAGAGGGAAGAAAAACAGAAGCAAGGAGTACAAAACGGAAGGCAAGTCGCCCAACTGATGGCAAGTGTTTTTCTCCGTTTTACATCCTCTTTCCATCCGTTGGTACAGTGTGACATGGGCTTCAGCCTATTCATACCTCATGAGGGAGAATGAAAGTCATATAAAATATCAAACATGGGGCATGATGACATAATGTAACATCAGTATCATCAGTATCACAGCTCATAGCAATTAAGGGAAGCTACTGCATATATAACGTAATATAACTAGTTCTGAAACTATTGAGCATTAGGACATGGATAGTTCCTAAAGTTAATGTGCTAGATATAATCATTTAAAGTATGAAGGTCTGTGAGTTCAATTCTTTGTAAAGAATTTGAACCTTATAAAATAACATCTATCACTTATTTTGATGAATCCCAATAGGACAAAATTGGTTACATGTTCCTCCTGGTGTTCGGTGTAAGTTAAAATACTGCATTTGATAAATTCTTCAATTTTTGTTAAATGTCATAAAATCTTGTTAAATGTCATAAATTAAACCAGATCTTTTTCAGCTTTCCTTGATTTTTATGAATTGGTAATGATTTCTAACTGTCCTTAATATTTTTGGCAACTTAAGAATTTTCAGTACTTTAATTAGAATTGGTAATGTTATTTTAATTAAAAAATCTAATATTTTTTTTCTAATCATACCTGTTTCTGTCATAAAACAATCTATCTAATCCAGATTTCTTGTTTAAATTATACATTTTAATTGTGGCTAATTTAATATTAATATTTCAATTACTAGTTAGGTATTATGTGAAATTGTACTATTATTTTCTTGTATGATTTTATTTTTAAAACTTCAGAACTAATTGTTTTCCCTCTTCTTTTGAAATTTAACTATTTCTATTTCTGTTGGAACTATCCATTCTAAGGAAGAAAAGGATAACATACTTTTGATTTTTCTGGGGCACATTTCTTTTTAAGATACTAATCTATATCTTTAATAAATTAGCATATTGATAGATTCAACATATGTGATTAATATATTTTAAATAACTTATTTTTCTTCACATTTCTTCTTTTAAATTATTTTTATTCCGCCTTTATTATTTTTATAAATAAATCTGATACTTTCTTCTCCTCCCATATTTCCCACCAAAACAACCTGTGAGATGGGTTGGACTGACAGAATGATTGGCCTAAAAGTCACTCAACCAGTTTTCATGCATTTTTAATGTTCCATTTATAAATATTTATAAATGTAAGCAGTCATTAAAGCTATTTTTAAACTTCCAAGATCTATTTGCTTAAATAAATGTTAAGAGAACTCTTTAAAATTAAGACAAAAAAGTAATGTTAGAGCTTCATTGCTGTATTAGTAATTAATATGGGCATTTACAAATAAATGATCTTCAGTTATTTTTGCAATAATCTATATTTTCATGGGAGAGGTCAGAATCTTCATGCGGTTTTCTATTTATAACTTAAATTTTTGATGTTACATTTTTATTTACTTAATTGTTCCAATAGATAAAGCATCACTATATGTTTTGGCTCTTATTATCCCTTTCATGAAACAAGCAAACAAGAAATACAAAATGGCATTGTATCAGAAAAAAAGGTTTATTTGTAATTCAAATACATTAAGGTACTCTATGGAAAGAGATGTCATTATACCAGTAAAGTCCATCATAAAGTAAGTCTTTGGGCTGAAATCTTGACAGAACTTTTAGCAACCTAGTGGAACACGAAGATTACCATCCTGGGATTCTGGTTGGAATAGAGTTCTTTTGCTTTTTTGTAAAAGCATTTCCAAGAAATCTCAGGGGAAACAAAATCACTTTGTATATCAGGATTTTGGAAGGCAACTGACATAAATTTCAAAATGGAATCTTCAGAATACCTGCTAAATTATGATCATTGTATTTTTCCATTTTGCAAATAATGGAAGTTACTATAGAAGTTACATCAATAAAGTTCTCAGGAAATGTTTGCTTTATATTTTAATATGCACACGGTTGTACTAACTCTTAAATAATGGTCCTGTCTCTTACAAAGGGCAGGGATGGTTCTTAGTCAAAACTATAAGACATCTGTCTGTCCGTCCGTCTGTCTATCACAATTTTTAACTGCCCATCTCCTTCAAAGAGAAGCTCTATAATAATAACAATAACAATAGGCTAGGAACATTTTATTTATCTGCCTGCATGTTTGACATAAAAGTACAACTAAATATTTGTGTCTACTCAGAAGGGTATAGAAGAACAAACGTTCTAGAAATTGGTTTGGAAGCAGTAACATTGGTGCTTCTAACCATATGACCCTTTCCTTAAAACACAGGAACATTGAAATGGGGCAGGATTGAACTTGGCATGCTGAGAAAAAAAGCGAAGTCTGTTTTATTATTTGCAGGAAATATGAATGATTCATTTATCCTAGCTATAGCAAAAATATTCAGCTTATTTTCAGTGTCATGACTCATTTTGCATCTGGATCCGAAACCAGTGTGGTCCAGTTAATAGTTTATTAGGCTTGGATGTTAGAAATCTCATTTCATATCCCAGCTCAGTCCTGGTCTTACTGGATGGCCCTGGGCAAGATGCTCTCTGGGCTGATTCCCCCATCTGTAAATGAGAATGTTAAAGACTAACACCATTGTGCAACTTTTGAGGATGGGTAAAGTTATTATGGTTATTATGAAGTCTTATTACAAGTTATAATACAAAATAACTGAGCCAAGATACTTGATATTTAACTAAGGTTTGCTCCTTTTTAAAAATCAATTCATGTCTTAGTTGTGTTAAAGCCCTATCATAAAAACAGTCTTTGCTGAATAATGCTAGTTGAATTCTGTTGCAACTACTACATTTTTGTCAGGCCGATCTGAAAAGCCACGGCTTTGCATTTTGATGCTGAGAACTCTTCTCTCCTGCTGTCACTCTGTCAATTATACTTTGAATTGGAGTGGGTTGCAAACAGAGATCAAAGAAAACTAAAGACTAACGTTATGGGTTTTCCTTCTGGTGGGTGTGAGACTGACCTGTGCAAACTCTCATGGGAATTTTAAGTGCATGGCCGCCTGTACCACCTCATTTAATAATCTATATTATCTCCTTGGGAAATATCTTGCTAAAGTTGCATAGGATTTTCTTCAAAACACTGTAGGGACATAAACAGCTTTTCTTTCGATAACTCTCTGCCTTCTTAAAAGCGTAGCAAGTCTGGGGTACATCATGAATTCCTGAAGGATTATATCTCTTCTTTTGCCTAATTTATTACTTGTGGATCCCTTGTTTAAGCCCTGAATTCAAGCTTTGTTTAAAATGTGGTTTCCTACTACCAGTGATTCAAATTGCAAAATCCTTGGCTTATCTTGAATTTCAGCTTTCTTGGAGGATCCTGCAGACGTTGGTATTGTTGTCTCATATGAGGCAATATTTTACTGAAAAGGTTTAACTCTCTGAAATTCGATGCCCATATAAAAAGGCATCAACCTTTTCCACAGCCCAGTGAGAGTATGAAGTTTATACTGCAGTCCCTTTATTAAAAAAAACATTTTCTTCCAAACATACAGTACATTCTAACATTGCACTGCATTTTAGAAACAATTACTTATTTTAATTTACTGGGTGTTTCGTGCTTTTATAGTGTTCTTTTGCAAGAGTTTCATACAGATAAATTGTTTTTGGGAAGAATAGTACTGTAAACTCTTTGTCTTCTAGTTTCTGTTTTCAGTCTGTTTCATACAAAACCCTTAGCAATCCAAATTAAATAATTAAAACAGTTCAAACAATATTATGCTAGAAATTCTCTTATTTATCCTTTACCTCTTAATCCCAGAAAGTTATTCAGTTATAACTTTCTCCCATCTATTACCTCAGTATTTAAAAAGAACCATTTAACCAATTTTGAAATCTTTACAATTTTTATCCTGTCTGTATTATTTTATAAGTAAACAAGGTGATAAACATACCTAATACTCCTTCCTATTTCCCCCATAATAATTCATATTTGAGGTGAGTTGGGCTAAGAGTGTCCAGCTCACTATCACCAGCCAGCTTTCATGCCAAAAGTAGAACTTTGCAGGCAGGGATCACTAGTTCTTTGTTTTAGGTAGCAAGGTATCCTTATCCAAACTGGAAGGACAGACTGAGTTACTAAAATCTTTACTTAATAACATACATCCCAAATCCAAATGAAATGAGAGATATGTCTCATTACTTAATCATATTAGCTACTCTAAAGTACCAGAGTGTTTGGCTTCTTTGAGGAAGAGGTACAGGAGTGGCATGGAGATTGGATATTAAATGGAATACATTGTCAAATTGATGCTAATTTTATTTTCAAATTTGGGGAATTTGAAGAAATGGAGGAGATATGATAGAGAAATCATTTATATGCTCTCTTTATGAGCCAAACATGAGACCTATACTATCATTTCTGTTTGTCCAAAGCTAATTGATCATTTTTCTCATGTTACCATAAAAGTGGGAGGTGACATGAAATATAGCATAATTCCAATTATAGTAGCCAGCTAGAAGACTTGAGTTGTAGGTAAAGCTTTCATGTCATGTTTATTAAAAAATGATGTGATGTTGACGTTCATTATGTTTCATGTCAGTGAATTAAATAATTCTCTTAGAATAAGCTTTTGATCGTTCTTTGGAAGTTGAAACTGCGAGAGATGGTACTTCCCCCCCCCCTTAAATTGCATTGCCATAGGCTGCACATTTTCAATTATATGAGCAGAATTACAATTTAAAAAACAGTTTAAATTGCGAAATAAGAATATCTAATAGAACAATTTATATGAAAGAAAGCTCTTCATCTTAAATATTAAATTTGGTCTAAATGTGGGTAGGTTCACTTTTGCTCCATCACTGGAACAATTTAGTTATGGCTAACTGGTCTTATTGAGTTCAGCCTATCCATAATGAAACCATTAGGCTTTTATTCATCCAGGAGTGGAGTTATATAAATTAATTTACCATTATAAGGGATTTTGGTTTTGCAGACTTGTAAAATTCCTGCCTTGTGAGTTTGAGAAATTGATGTGAAACTAAGTGGTTTATCTAGTTGTTTGGATCCCATTGAGACCTTTAAAGTCCTAATTATCTTCAACTGTATTCATTAATAAATTTGTATATAAGTAGTTGAAATTTGACAGTATTCTGGGAACAGATTCCTTTAATATGAATTCCTTTTGATAGTGAGATAGGCAGTATATAAATTAAATAAATAAAGGAAACACAACTTTTTATGCATGTACGTAAAGTAGAAGTGCATTGATACTGAACATTTTCTCGAATTTATTTGCATTGTTTCTAATAACTGTATTGCTGCTTTTTCATGTTTAACAGATCTGGGCTGCAGAAAAATCTTGACAATTAAATGGTAACAAGGGAATGCAGAAAAATGTGTTTGCTGTTGTCTAGCAATCATCTGGATGTTTGCAGCTTTATGATACAATTTCTACAGAACAAAATATGTTGTGGAGACAATGTATTGAGTATTGTCAGTGAGTAATGCAAGCACTGCATGTGTCTCCTCTATAATAATTGAAAGGCTTAATGCATGTGTTTTATGAAGGTATACTCTGATGTAATTTAGTTTAAAAAGGTGTATTGGAACTTGGTCCTCAGCTGGATTTTGTTTTGACAACTGTGACTAATTCTATGAATCTACACTCTATATAAAAGTATAGTCTTTGAGCTTATTTGGTTTTGTTTTTTTTTGTATTGCCAAACTTCTTGTAATTCAAAATCAAAGTTTGAAAGATTAGACAACTTTATGTCAAATTGACAAGTTCAAGCCCTCTTAAAAAGGGGTTGCATCAGATCTATCCTTATGTTTGTTTGTCTGTTTCTGCCTTTATATTTTTATAAGTAACTTCAGGCAGCAAACATACTTAATACTCTTTCTTCCTCCTATTTTCCCCACAACAACAATCCTGTGAAGGTGGGTTGGGCTGAGAGAAATCACCCAGCTGGCTTTCATGTTTAAAACATGGCTTTCATGTTTTAGATTGTGACTAAAAGACACAATCTCCTGGTTTCTAAGATGGTGTTTAGTGTCTTAAGCACAAAACCTCTCCAATTATTCCTATGATTTGTTATATAAATTACAGATTTCCTTTTATAATCACTGAATAAAAACAGGAGAGCTAAGCATGAATTTAGAATTTGCCCTTACAATTGAGAAATATTGATCAATTTCTTCTGGAATTATAGTGAAGTTTCCTTTCAAATCTGAAAAAAATGTAATTATATCATATCTGGCTAGTCAGCCATGATCAAGTATAACTGCATCAGTGAAGCCACTTAATAATTCTAAATAATTATTACTGGGAAAAAGAACTATGAGCGACAGTAATTACAATGTGTCTCCTTATAAAGCTTCAACCTAAAGGCCGTGTCACACTGCCCAACGGATGCAAAAAGGACACAACGGAAGAGAAAAATGTTACATCCATTGTTATCCGCGCTCAAAAGGGGCAAAAATTTGCATAATTGGAGCGGATAAACACGGACACTGGGGAGGACGCAGGACGGATGCAAAGTGGATGCGGAACAAGAAGCCCAGCGGATAGCGCATCCGCTAGGCTTCCGGGGGGCCTCAGCAAAGCGGACGCGGAACGGAAACAACGGATGCAGAGACGGATGAACGGATGCGCAGCGGATGAAGCGGATGCACAGCGGAAGGCCTAGCGGAATGCATTAGCGGAAGCAGAACGGATATCTCACATTAATTGCGAATGCGGGGGGTTATGCATTGCTCAAGCCCCCGCGGATATACAGGGAAGCAGCTCGCATGTGGCCAGCATTTGGAAGGAAAGACCTGCTGCTGGATACCTCGAGTTCTTGCCTGCATGTCTGCCTGCAAGCCTTTGCTGCCACCCTGCCTCCAAGCCTGCCTCCAGCCTCCTGGGCAGCCTCCCTGCCCGCCTTGCTGGCAGCCTGCCTTTCCAGCCTCCCTTGCCAGCCAGTGCTGTCTGCCAGCCTTGGTGCCTCCCTTCCAGCCTTGCTGGCAGCCTGCCTTCCAGCCCCCTGCCAGTCAGTCTGTCTGCCAACCTTGGTGCCTGCCTTCTGCCAGGCTCCTAACAGGCTTCCTGCCAGGCTTCCTGCCAGCCTGTGGTGCCAGCCCTTCCTGCCAGCCTGCCTTCCAGCCTCCCTTCCAGCTTGGTACCTGCCAGCCTCTCGCAAGCCTTCCTGCAGCCAGCAACCCCAAACCCATGGGAAGAACAGAAAGCCTCAGCCATCTGCTGCCTTAGCCCTGGCAAGAGGACAGGGCCACCATCCCACCCCTGGCCCTCACTCTGGTTCTGCTGGGGCTTCTGTAGCATGGGCTCGCTCTCTGCGGGCTGGAGCTTCTGCTTCTTCTGCTTCTGGAGGAGCTGATTGATGTGGGGGATCAGACACAGACAAGCACTCCAGCACCAGCCACCTCCACAGCACCTGGACCCTTCACCCCTGAGACTGAACGACCAAGAGGAGTATGACTGGGAGGCAGGAGGAAGAGCCATAGACTAGCTCAGCATCATGCAAAAAGTATGTCAGTCTATAAAAACAGATGGGAAGTGGGAAGCATTTCAGAAGGAGCACTCTCTAGTTTTGGGGATAGTAAAGTAAAAAGAGGGAAGTACTTTCAAATTTGCAAAATTCTTTTACTCTAATCTTACAGTAAAAATAATTTTAGTATGCATGGCTTTTTGTCTGAACTACCTTAAAGGTCTGACAACTGATCCCCAAAAGTGTTGTTTTTCTTTTATGCTTTTATGATGTCATTCTTATATCCTTTTCACATTCTGAGTTAGTCTTTCTGTCTTTCCATCGTATTTTGGGACAAAATCATAGTTCAGTAATAAAATTCAGTTCCTGGAATATTGAGTAAACAAGATTAGTAGTTATAGAAAAGATGCATAAGACTGCAGGTCTATAATTTCATATAGAAAGATGGACAAATGGTGCGATCTATCACAGGAAAGCTTTATACAGTATTCTTAAATTTTTAGCAAAAAAACCCTGTGTGTATTGGACAGATTGTGGTTATGGTTCCAACTATTTATTTTCTACATGTCCTTTTATTATCAAACTCATTGTTAGCATGTCATTAATCAAGATAGTTTTATTGGGGTGAAGGTAAAGGTCCATCATTAATCTAAGCCCCACTGATTTCAGTGATAATATTGTAATTATGACTCTTGACTTATGCCCACAGTATTTAAACAAGGAGTTTTGTGAACCACTTTCACAAATAAATATTTGATGGTTTAAAACTTATTTAAACTAAGCTTCTAAATAATTTATTTGAAGAAGATCAGTGTGGACATACTATAGCTTGAGTCTAAGAAGAAGTTATTTTTAATTTTGTGTTTTGTAGAGTAACATAATCTCTTAATCAAATACTTGGAAAACATTGTAAAATTATGTTTCATATTACATTGACCTTATAGAAATAAGGAAATGCTACCACATGCTGAAATATTTTAGAAACTAGTGTTACTATATGCTTTAATAACTACCTTTTCATTACATGGGTTATTTTCAGAAATCTCATCTTAGTAATACATGTATGAAAGCCACTTTGAAATGTCTATTCCACCTCTGAGGTAATTTTAAGGCCCAAACTCTGAAAATATTTGATCAATGAAAAATAGTTCTCAACAGAGCTTTAGTTTCTTCATTGTAGTACAGATATACAATGGATTCTGTACTTTTTCAGATTGTAATTTGCAACTTCCTGTTTGGTCTTATTGGACTTATTATAAATAAGTCCTATAAACTTATTTTGGCATTAAAAAAATCTTTTTTAATTGCTCAGACATATCTCACCTGGCCCTGTTCCTCTCAAGCCTTCCCTGTCTTGACAGTTTTTAAATTACATTTTTGTCAAGTGCTTACCTCTTTGTAGCATTTAGTCTGTACTAAATAGTATACATAGAGTGTTTATCATGAATGTCCAGGCTGCAATCCCCATCCCTCATTTACTGGCAGCCTGATAGCATCTGACTGCCAGTCAACTTATAAGAGGGGAAATGGTCCTTTGTCATATAGGAATTAGATATCTTTGTCACACAGGTTGGCCTGCCTTTACATCTCCCTTTCTTGAACAGAAAAAAGCTTGATTTTAAAAAAAGCTAGTAACAAAATTCTGGAGAAATGGAAGAAGAAACTGCTGTATCTTAGCTGAGAAAATTAACATGTGTAGCAGGCCTGTCAAATGGGCAGCCTGTGGGCTGGGTACCTCAACGTGCAGGCCATGCCCACCCTGGTTCTGCAAAGACAAAAAACATTGTGGTATATCATGATGTCACATGATGCGATCGAGTGTGACACCCAGTGTGTTATAGTATCTCCAATAGCACTTATATATAGTTAGAATTAGGGACGCAGTGGCTCAGTGGCTAAGATGCTGAGCTTGTTGATCAGAAAGGGTGGCAGTTCGGTGATTCGAATTGCTAGCACTGAGCAATGGGGTGAGCTCCCGTTAACTTGTCCCAGCTTCTGCCAACCTAGCAGTCCGAAAGCATGTAAAAATGCAAGTAGAAAAATAGGAACCACTTTGGTGGGAAGGTAACAGTGTTCTTTCTGTGCACCTTTGGCATTTAGTCATTCTGGGCACATGACCACAGAGATGTCTTTGGACAGTGCTGGCTCTTCAGTTTTGAAGCGGAGATGAACACCGTCTCCTAGAGTCGGGAACAACTAACACATATGTGTCAGGGGAACCTTAACCATTTTATACTTAGAATTATCTCAAGAGGTTGGGAGGTGCTAAGAAAAGAAGCATAGGACTTTATTCTTTTTCTTTATAGCTTTCAATGTAGTATTGGGATTTTTTTAGAAAGCTATCTTATACGATAAGATTGATAGAATCTCATTCTCATTCCTCGTCTTCCTGAAATCCCTTTGCATTTACAAATCTTTGAAAAGTTAGGAAACCTTCTGGAATAGTTGTGTTTAAGTTCAGAGAGAGGAACGAATGAAAGGAAAATCTGCTTATGTAACAATAGATGAAACTTGGGAAGCAATGCAACTGTTATTTTTAATTAAAGCAGATGTGTTTTTACAATCTAGGCAGATTTTGAGAATAGGTGGTACATTTTTCTCTAGAGAAAATCATCTTTATTGTCACTGTTTTTCACACAGGTAGTTTAATGTAAGTTACAATAAAGCTTTCGCTAACTTATATGAGTAAAGTACTGTGAAATTATCTTTTTAATTCATAGCTGTGAATGAAGTTTCTATGAAAGAAATGTTGATTACAACAGCTGAGATACTTCCAATGTTGAAATTTATGTATCATCACATGTAAGCTATGATACTTTGATGACCTAATGGAAAAATATTCCTTTTGAGGGAAAAGGCATCATTTTATTTTTGTTTTGAAAAATACTATTCATCTGAAAGATAAGATTTTCTCCAAATAATTTACTTTTTAAAATGAAAGGTCCTCCAAAACTTACTGAAAATATAAAACGATCAGAAAAAATGCATTTCTTCTAATTTTCTGAAGAGATGGATTGTCTTGATTCCATTTTCAGTATCTGTTGCATTTAAGAGAGCTAAAAATATTATTTCCATGTTGAAATCTGAATGTAGTTTGTGAGTCTATTTATGAGATTTTAGTAATAATGCATTTCAAACCCAATTTCATCCAGGAGCATACTATTTTTTCACTGTTTTTTCACTGTTTGTTCAGCTTAATTGATAATCAACACCACAGTAATGTGTTATAAATAGGCCATAAGTATTTAAGCCACAAAATGTTTTCATGAATACAATAGAATCTCTTCTCAGCTATGCCACTCACTAATAGATGCCAGACCAACATATAAATGCAAGCCAAGCCTCAATATCTTTCTTAGAAACAACTCAACACTTAATCCCTAAGCCTTATTCAATGCCAGTGTATGAAAATGTAAGATACAATCTACAATGTATAAATTATAGAGAGCGATAAAAAGGTCTCAAGAATAACCTTGTGCAATATTTTAGACATAAAAATTCTGAGTTTGGAATGCTTTCAATGTTCATTGATGTTCAGATTTATGAGACTAAGCTTTATTATACTTGTAGAATTTTAATTTTCATGTAAACCAGTTTATTACAGAAAAATATTTGTATATGAGAATTAGAACACAGTTGAATGTGAATCATAAATGCTGTTGTAAGGGTGAGGGTTTTTTGCCTTATATACTAAAATATTAGGCATGCAATATACCTTGAAATTCATGATTTGAGTGAACTAGTTAAGTTTAGTACAGTAGTTGATTAGCTGATATTAAATTAAGCTGATTGAATAAAAACTATGGATGCAAAATATCCATTAAAATTACTGATTTAAGAACTTCTGACTCAGTGCATTGACTGGATGTTAACTACTGCAGCATTCCCAAGACTGCATAAAATAAAGTATATCCTGAGCTATTGATCAGAGGTGGAAATGCTGGCTTCCTGAATGACAAGTATCCAATTTAGTTATGCCCATGGGGTAAACTAGAATACATTTTTTTAGCATAATTTCAATTATCTAATGAACCAGAAGAAATGAAGTAGCAATCTAATCTTTTCCTCATAGTTAACTCAGTTAGAAATGTAGTTTTGGATAGATTTTACGAAAATGAAAATGGTAAATTAAGCAAATGAGTAACTTCTTTCAATACAGATAAGGCATTGTTCTTCAGACAGCTGAATAAAGGAAGAAGAGCATGACTTGGAAAAATATCAATAGTTCTTTGTTAACAAATTACCTTTTAAAATTCAATATTATCCCATTGGTAATTCATACACTTAAAGTGGAAGTCAAACAAGGATTTTATCTGGAGGAGATCTTGCTTTTTCAGGTGAATATTTTTTGGATGAGGCAGAAAAGTATTTATTTCTGCTATGGCTCAGAAAACTGTGGAGTCACTTCTGGTATGGACTGAGCAATCATAATTTCAGGGTACTTTTAAAGTGGTAGCTAAACTTGTAGTCCAGCATTTTGAATTACTATATTTTCCAACATTTTTAGAATTGTCAAAACAAATTGTTTTCTTTTTGCATATTTTGAATGCACTGGGAAAAAAAATCAATCTTCTGCTAAATGAACTCATTATTGATTAGTAACAAGTATTGATAAATTTAATGAAAATAATCCTTTGATTCAGTTAAATTTTGTTTTGTATAGTTAAAATTTGAAAACAACATGCCAGAGAGAAAGCCACATTTTATCTGTAATATATTTGAATATTATATTCTGTTGTTCAATCATGAAACTGAAATTATTGGCATGTTTTCAGCTTGCTGATATTGCCAGCAGTCAATTGTAAACCAAATGTGTAGACTAAGATTACGTTGCTACATCTACCATTTATCTCTGTATAATTTATCTTCTTCCTACAAACATTGAATGGAAGAGGAAAACATATAAGGAAAATGGACAATATGAAAATTATACTCAGTTGTTCTCACTAAATGTAAGTTCACAAGTGAGGAAGCTGAGGAAGGTTGCACTAATCCATGTCTTTATCACAGATCTTATTACATGTATTTCTACTACATCTATTTGTTGATTTAAATTGTTTTCATTGAGTCCTAAGCACATATATACCATATTTAAATTTGCAACCAAACACTTTTACAAATAGTGGCATAGTAATTTATTGTGTCTTGTGTCTAATTTCTGACATTTTTTTTTCTTTTAGCACATTTCGAAACACACTGAAAAATTAATATGCTGAAAAATGAACTCCTTATTGATTAATTACATGTACTAATATTGTAAACAAAGAGATAAAATTCTTTGATTCAGTTAAATTTTGTTTTGTATGATTAAAACATGAAAACAATGTATTGAAGAAAAAGCCACAGTTTATTTATGATATATTTGAATATTTTATTCTGTTATTCAATCATGAAATTGAAAGGGGAGCACATGCAAAGCACCTCTTTTCATGCTCTGCCTCCAAATGTTGCACATACTCAGATACTTAACATCTCTGGGAAGAAGCATGCTTTCCATGGTCCTATTCAGGTAAAAATATATAGTTTTGCAGAATTTTAATTATTTCTTTATTATTTTAATTATTTGTCGATTATTCTTCATTGGTCAAGTGTGGTTGGACATGCAAGGAATTTGTCTCCAGTGCATAAGCTCTTGGTGTACATACAAATAAAAATATGATATAATCATGATGCAATAGGAGAAGGTAATAGGAAAAATGAGAAGGATAATAAATTTAGTAAACAAATTTAAATATGTAGAATATATTATCTTAGTAAAGTATAAATATGAGGAAATATCTTCCTTTTTACATAAAAGTTGTCATCTTAGAGAAAATAAAATACAGTACTGTTTAGTGGTAAAAAAATAATGCATAAAATAATGTAAGTGTTAATATATGATTTGTCATATAGTCAGCTAGCAGTTCAAACTGAATATGGCATTTTGTCAAAGTATCAAAGTATCTATTGAAGTATAAAAGGACTTTGGAGATGTGAATATTTGATGGAATTGCAGATATTGTCACAAGATGTTTCAAGTAAAGCTGCCTTTTGCAATTGACTGATGGTGAATTTGTCAATGCCATGGTGTTCAGGTGGTACCCCACGTTTTTGTGATTACAGCCAAGGCATTTAAGCACTATTGTGCTAATACTATAATGTTGCATTTATTTAATTAGAATAGGATAGAATTCATTATTGGCCCAGTAGGGTGGTTGGACACACAAGGAATTTATCTTGGTGCAAATACTCTCAGTATACATAAAAGATATATTCGTCAAGAGTCAAAAGTCAAGAATCATAAGGTACAACACTTAATGATAGTCATAGGGTACAATAAGCAATCAAATCATACTAGGAAATAGTCAATATAAATTGTAAATATACAGTGACAAAGTTGTAGTCATACAGTCATAAGTGGGAGGAGATGGGTGATAAGGAGTGATGAGAAAATAACAGTAATAGTAGTGCAGATTTTTTTAATAGTTGAACAGTGTTGAGGGAATTATTTGTTTTGCAGAGTGATGGCTTTCAGGGAAAAACTGTTCTTGTGTCTGGTTGTTCTGTATGTAGTGCTCTATAAGTGTCATTTTGAGGGAAGGAATTGAAACAGTTTATGTTGGGATATGAGGGGTCTATAAATATTTTCACAGCCCTCTTTTTGACTCTTGCAGTATACAGGTTCTCAATTGAAGGCAGGTTGGTAGTAATTGTTTTTTCTGTAGTTCTAATTATCCTCTGAAGTCTGTGTCTGTCTGTTGGGTTTGAAAAACCATTATACTATTTCCCATTGTTACATATACTAAAGTAATTTACAGATAATTAAAGTGCAAATAATAGATTAAAACAACCTGAATCATTTAAAATTGTATATAAAATTTTAAAAATTAACTGGAGTACAAAAATAAAGTCCAAACCATGCATATCACATTCATACAGGTAAGAGGGAAAGAGGGAAGCATTGCCTAAAATGAAATCTTCAATTATTTCCATCTGCAAGTCAGTTCTCCTTAATGTTTCCTGCATTTCTATATGATGCAATTATACTATTTGATTGCTGTTTGATTGTTGAGACATTTCTTGCGAGTCACCATTATACTGGGGAAATGAACAATCCTTTTAGTAATGGCAAAATATATTCGCCTGAGACAGTTGACAGCCTCATTTATAAATATTTGGTTCACAAACTTTTACAATGTCCTCTCTGAAAGTCATCAGACCTCTGGGGCTCTTCCTTATCTCTGCCTTTTTCAAAAGTAGCATAGCAGACAAGTACTTAGCACGTAAACTTTAGCCTATTTTCATGGTTTAAAATTTGAACTGACATGAATTGCCAGTGAAGCCTGAAGTCTGTCAGTTGGCACAGTTATTTCTCCTGACTGCAGACAGGTTTCTAGAGCCTCATGCAAACCCTCTCTCCAAGCTAATGTTGAAAGTTTTTAAACTTGGAATATGCAAGGTAATATATATGCTTGTTTTCTTATCTGCTTAAAAATAGCAAGGAGTAGAAAACAATAAAAATAGTACAGAAAAAAAATGCAAAAGAAATTGGTATATGCTGACAAAACATATTTTGTAAGTATAAAAGGATACTGTCATTTTCTTATGTTCTGTTTTTAACTCTTTTGCTCTTTAAAACAGAGAAACTTGCCTTTATTTTATTTTTATTTAATTTCTATGGCCCTCTCGTTTCTTTTAAAGCATGGATAAAGATTAAAGATAAAGATTAACGAGGACATTTCAACTGGAGAAAGGTTGAAGGATACAGTGAATACAGTATAAATTTGATGATATAAGGGAAAGGTGGGAAGTCGTAACTTCTTGCATCATCGCAATTGTTGGGAAACAGGATGGTCTAAGAAGAAAAGGAAAGATGACTGATGCAATCATCACTAAAAGGGAGTTTAGACTTGTTAGTGAGGCCGCTTAGAAACAATTGTTGCTCTTGCTGCTACTGCCTTGACTGCAAGACATTTTCTACAATTTTTTGTGGAATATTATAGAACCTGTCATGTATGATTTGTATGAACAGCCTCTTGGCTTTCTCCTGAGACCTGTTCCAGCAAAGGAAGACTAGTGGCAGCAATAGGTGGGAATCTCTTTACTATCCACAGTGAGAAGCAGAAGAGGACCGGGATAGGGAGCATAGTCTGCATGCTGAATGCCAGAGAGGAGTTGGAGCTCTAAGTCCAGAAACAGGTGCAATTGACACTTGTATTTGTGGATCAGATTTACAGTAATGGCAACCATGTGTCAAAGCTTGGATTGGTGATCTCCAGAGATACTCCTTTTTATGGGACGGAAGCAAATTTTTTTCACAATACTCATTTCTGTCTGAAATGAATGAATGAATATTCTGATTTTCCTCAGTTAGAAAGTTATGCAAGTGGGATCCCAGAAGTGGGGTCCCCTCACTCTTAGGAATATGCTTTCCCCCAGATCTGGCTATTTCCCAAAGTGGGTTGGAACCGCTTTTCTGAGAGGCATTTGGTGACTAACACCAAATTTACTTTCCTTCCTGTCTGTAAAGAATAAAGCAGATGAACTTGACAGAGAAAGGAAGACCTGTTACCAAGGCAGTGAACGGATAAACATTGCAAAAGCATCTAAGACAAACATAACCCAAATTCACACAAAAATCAAAGGAGAAGTACATTCATGATTTGATGAGAATAGGCAATCTTAATAAAAGTAATTTTAGGCAACTCAGCATCTCTTTCTTAGTCTGATCTACCTGTAGGGCATGTCATTATCAGATTGGCAATTTTAATTTTATAGATGTTTTATGAACTTTATGATGATTATGGTTTTTGCCATTTTTATTGATTTGTGAAACATCTACTGATGAGTAATTGTGGTGGTATAGAAATAACAAAGAAAGATAATACTGTTGGATCAAGGTTTATCTCTGGTATCAAAAGTCCTATTTCACAAAGAACAGTTTTATGTTTGAATAAAATCATAGTTGGAATCTAGACATAGTTTATCTGGTTTCAACAATTCCTATGAATGGTATTGCATTTCTATTTAAATATAATCATATCATAACCATTGTCATTATGATGCAGGATAGAAATTTTATGCAAACATTCCTCTTTTTTCCTGCAGGCATTGTAGAAATGGCTATTCTGGATATTTCTTTCTTGTATTTCTGTTAAAACTAGAACAGAAGAGATCTTGTGTTTTAAAGACCTGTTCCTTCGAAGCAACTGGCAATTTTACATTTCCCTGCCTTATGCTTTCTTGCCTTATATCTAAGCTAAAAAGGTTTATAAGTGCAGTTATTTACTGAAGTGTGCTGATGTCATTTCTAAACAGATTGTTTTCAATGCGCAAACAATGAAGTAAGTGTTCTATAGTTTTATTAATGTGACATTTTTCACTCCTGCCTTATAGTAGCCTGCTCATTTAAGATAATTTGTGAGTCTTTTCACTCGGAGAGTAGGAAGGAAAGCAAGGATGTAGGGGCTCATTACATTTCTATGCTGTGTCCACTTATGTCAACCAAATGGAAGCAATTTTGAAACTATTTCAATATATTCTTTGATATTCAAATTGATTTTTACATTATATGTTATTAGAGATACCTGCTACCACATCTGTGTTCAAAGAAACAGACATTCTCTTTCAATGTATTTTTTATTGACTTTGATGAATGTTTGTCTTCAGTTTTAGACCATAGCGTATTTCACTAAAAGCAAATCTTTTTTGAATAACTCTATAGCGATGGTGGTAGTGGAAATGGGAGAGAAATTGGATCATTCAAATGAACAGTATGATAACTTAGTTTGCACACATATTTTTATTTGTGTTTATGTAAGCTAAAGAGACGTAAAACGGGATCGATTACAGTAAGAATATTTCTCCCATGTTAGCGTTTCCTTTGAAAGTGCCATTGCTTTGAAAATAAATGAAAATCAATTTGTTAGGATGACTTATACTTTTTTGCCTGCACAATATACACCCTCAAATCATGTCCTGTCCTGTGCTGCACTGATACCAACTTAACCCTAAGCTAGGTTAAGGCAAACCAGTTCATATCAAGATATTCTGTCAACTGCGTGAAAGGCCAGGAAAGATTGTCATAGAGAAAATTTATCTCTATGATTGCTAGGAGTCAAAAGCAACTTGATAGAATACAATTAATATCTGACTACACATACACTACAATAGCCTCCCAACTTTCTTCTCTCGTGTGCGTGCGTGCGTGTTTGCATATGGTGTGTATCTATACAGATACAAAGTTAAACATCAAATGCTCATAAATTGGGCACAACAACAACCATTTTTAAAATAAACATTTCTGTCCTGCTTTTTCTCAAGAAACTCAGCTATGATTTTTGTAAGACTCTTTTCTCTGTGGCCGAGCAGTTATAATTTGATTTATATATAAATTGGTTTACAATGGAATAAAGATTTTCTTTCCCTGAGCTACCTATTTCTTCACTCAGCTTTTTATTTTTTAAATAAGTCCACTGGTGTACTATTTCACACCAATCAAATAAATAGTATTATACAGTGAAGCATTATTGTAGTATTTATATTCATTGGCTTCCTCTTTTCTTTTTTATTTAATTTTTTAAAAGGATCACATATGCTATTGCATGAAAATATACAATTCAATTGTGTTTCCTGCTGATTGTTGTATTGATTTACTCAGTTTGCATCAAATTAACTGAAAGGATTCATGTTTGTCATTTAATTACATTGGTAAAGAATTTTGTTGATTGTTTCTCTTTTAGTAAATCTGAGTGTTTGACTGTTTTATCTCTGCTGAACAATTTTTTTTTGTTCCTTTTTGTTTTTTTTAATCTATTTTATTCACATCTCTTTTGATTGCATTACTCTTCTTCCTGTGACATTTCAGTTTATTCTTTGGATCTTACCAACTGTTGCATGGTAGTATTATAAGTTACTCAGAATATGAACAGGTTCAGTAGGATACAGTATACAATTAACAAATAAATAAATAATAATGCTTTTTTTTTCACCTATGGAATGAAAGTAATGTAAATGTGGAACATGCATATCCTTCTGTCAGAAGAGTTGCCCAGCTATAAATCCTAAGTAACATTGGTGTTAAAGATTTAAGAAGACAGCTGTCTTTAGCCGTCTATTTAGAGACGACTACATTTAGCCTTTGCTGTCTGCTGGCAACCTCTTCTCAATTGAGTTCATTAATTCTCTTGTCTACCCAAAACATTACTCTGTTTGTCACTGTTTTGGCTATCATTAGCTATTTAGAGGAAAAGGCCAATTTCATCAGCCAATACTATTGATGGTAGTTTTATGAAAGTTTGCCTGTGTTTCAAATAATGGACTAACTCATTATATTTTGTACAAATCTCTCCTTTGCTCCATTGGACAGAAGTGAAAAACAAGTTTCCGTACATGCATAACCATTTTCAAAATATAATTATTTCATCTCTGATTATTTCTGCTCTTTAATGTGATAAATTATCACATTAATAGTAAGATATAAATACACCTATAAAATTGATATACTTTATATAATGAGCTTGCAAATATTTTTTTCCAAATAGTAACATTTAAAAAACAAATAGCTTCATAAAAGCTATAGTTGTGATGATTCAAACTTAACATACCTGTTAAAGATATTATATAATGTTAATTTTAATAAAATAACAATTTATTAGAAATACCAGCAACAAAAGAAATTTGAGTGATGTATCTAGATCTTTCCAGGTTTCATATGATTACAGTGGTAAAGACCCCTGAGAATAGACGTGAACACACTGACATTATTTTATCTGAAATATTATAGAAGTTTTTCGAGGATGATTTTTAACCTTCCAGTTTAGCTCTAGCAATCCCCAAATCAGGAGTTTCCTTCAACTATATTTGTAGATGCCTTAGAGCACAAATCAAGGTGGGCATATATAAGGGGATAGATAGATAGATAGATAGATAGATAGATAGATAGATAGATAGATAGATAGATAGATAGATAGATAGATANTAGATAGATAGATAGATAGATAGATAGATAGATAGATAGATAGATAGATAGATAGATAGATAGATAGATAGATAGATGGATAGGGAGGAAGCTGTGTTGGATATTTGCTTCCTTGAGTTATAAATAAATAAATAATGAATAAATAATAAATAAATCTGTAAATGTGTGTATACAATCTTGTAATGTGGAACATATTAAAATATTAACATGTAACATCAACTAAAAGGATGGAATCCAACTTTTATCACCAGGAAGTGATATATTGATAAATTAATAATTATAAAGTTGGATTTAATTTTTTAGGTTAATGTTACATGTTAATATTTTAATGTGTTGCACAAAATAAGCTTTACTGAAATCTGCATAATTGTTCTCAGCACTCAGTTCTATAAACTTAAAATATGCCTTGTTTCTAGGGTTTTAATAATATGATTATAAAAATTGTGTCAGAATCTTTTCCTATGACCATAATGATCTGGGAAAACTAGCCCTCTTTCTATTACAGAATGTTGTCATTAAGAAATACTTGTGTATGTCATGGTATATGAGAAAGACCTTGAGACATGATGTAAAGAAATGGGAATAATGAGATAAGAGATATAACCTATAATGGGTGGAGAAAGCAACTGAGAAAGGATCTTCCCTAGTTTCTCGTGCTGTTTAAGAGAAGGTGGAAGATTTGAACTTTCAGATTTGTAAATTGATATCAGCCTTCCTAGATAAACCAGACATGACACACTACCAGATGCACTAACTCTACTTTATTGTAAAACTCATTAACAGAACCTTGCAAGTAAAAGAATCTCTATGTAAAAAAAGTAAAAATGTATCCAGAATTTATTTAACTGCCCTTGATTTCAAAACACAAAAATATAGTACAGCTATTTTAAAATCCTAAGTTTCAAAGTTCTGTTTATTTCAGCAATTTCCTACTAATTAAGTCCTTCCTGTACCCACATAAATGATTTCTCCAAAGTATAAAATGAAGATTAAATGCCCCTGGGATTATTCAGCATGTATGATGAAACCAGGTTTTACAGCATAAACAACAATGTGTTTCTACTTAAGGAATGATTCAGGGGCAGGATTCAATTTTCTTAACAACCGGTTCTGTGGGTGTGGCCTAATTTGTGGATGTGGCTTGGTGATCATGTGACTGGCTGGGCGTCACTTGTATATAAATGTAAATATTTATGTAAATATTGATTTTTTTTAATTAAAAAAAGAGCAACTATAACCCAAAATCAGGCAAAGCAGGAAGGCAGATTGAGTTGCTCACAGATCACGGATTCACTCAGTGATCTACCTTTCTGCAATCTGCTGCCTGTGTCTGCACTGAAAAATAGAAGCTTCAGTCCTAAGGAAGGTTCAGCTCTGCTTTTAGATAAGCTAGAAAGCAAGAAACCCTACAATTTCCTGCTTTCTAGCTAATCTAAATCTCCCGGCATAGAAGAACAGCTGATGGTTGAGGTAGTAAAAATAGCAACTTAGCAGGCAAGTTTGATGGCGCGCATGCCAGGTAAGGAGTGAGTGGGCAGGGAGGGGAGGGGCCATCTGGTAATGTGATTTGCCAGTTCCCCAAACTGCGCAGAATCATAACAACTGGTTTTATAGAACTGGTCAAACCAGGTAGAATTCCGCCCCTGGAATGATTACAGATGAGAGCGGTCCTGATTTTAGCAAATTATAAGCATATTATTGTTATTTATTTTTCAGAAGAGAAAACCATACATCTTCAGTTTTAAATTAAATATTTATGCTTGGAAAATATTATGCACCCATTCTTCCTTTTTTTCTATCTGGTAGGGCAGTAGAGGAATTCATTTCATAAAACAATAATTAAATGAATCAATTAAACTTTGTAAAAAGAAAGACAAATGGGAAAAGCCTTCCTCATCAATATACTCTTTATGCAGTCATAATTTACTTTTATATCAAATTTATTCATACTGTATTCACCATAAATTTGGTGGCACAGATAGTCCTTGACTTAAACTCACTTGTTCAATTACATTTTTAACTTACAATGACACTGAAAAATATGATGTACGATCAGTTTCACAATTATGACTATAACAATGTCATCATAGTCATATGATCAAATTTGGACCCTTGACAATTGACATGTTTTATGATGGCAGCATCCCAGGGTCATGTGTTCATCATTCTTGACCTTCCCAGCCAGCTATCAACAAACAATGGGAAAAGCAAGATTCGCTTAATAACCACATGATTCACCTAACTGAAGTGATTCACTTAATCATGACAAAAATGTTGTAAAATTGGTCATTACTTACTTAACAACTATCTTGCTTAGCAGCAGAAATTATGTTCCCAAATGTAGTTGTGGGTTGAGAACTACCTTCTCTTCTCTTCTCCCCAACCCACCTCCATAGCATTTTTCACTATTTTGCAGAATGCAGAATTTAGACAAGCCTGCGATGACAATGGTCAAACAAAACTACTTTATACATTTTGGAGTGTGAGAGGAAATAAACTGTTAATATACAGTACCTAACAGCTATAGATTTATTGATAGGTGCAATTGTCAGGGCAGCTCATATATGGCAGAAACTGAAAGTATAAAAACACATTGTAATATTTGATGCAGAAGTGGGATAGAAGAATCAAGGCAGATGATGTCCTTTCATGCCTGCAGCATGTTTGGTTGTTTGTAGTGTGTCAGGGTTTTTTTCTTCAAATGTCATCATGCACATTACTAGTTTAGTAATGAAACACGTGCAAGAAAACAACAAAGCTCAGAGAGCACAAAGGATCCCACAGTTCAACCCTGAGCAACAAATATGCTCTTCCATTGGTAGTGGTATCAGTTTTCTGTATGTCTGTAGTTGCACTATGTTCACACAAGTTGTGTTGAATTGAGTTGCAGGAAGTTCAGCAAAACATTCAAGTATCAACAAATCTGGGGTTAGTATATCATTATTTTTCCAAGATGTAATTCTATACCAAGAAAATCTTGAGAAGGTCACAAAGAATCTTGAGGTCATTGAGTTATTTCAAGATGAAATAAGTTATTTCAGTCTACCTGACTTTCACAAAAGCATTCTTCTGTAAGATCTGCCTCTGTTTGCAGACAGGAAATTAGCTCCCAAGTTAAATAATTTACTCCCTGCAACTTTATTAAGAATTGATAGTAGCATTCCTGTCTGCAAGACTGACCCACTACAGAATTTGATAGTCACTCTTTTCAAAATGAATTACTCTTTCCCAGAGATGGGGAAAAAAACAACCCACCTGACATTTTAAGAAGCTTTGTTAATCTTTGTGTATAAATTATTGGCAGATGTTAGTTTTATGCTCATTAAACATTTACCTTGAACAACTATTTCTGAAGGTAGTGGAAAATGGTGAACAATAGAGGAGAAGTGCAATCAGAGCAGGCTTTTCCTTTTTCAGGGGAAAGGAAAATGACCATCTAAAGACTAAGTACAAACTCTGCTTTTTTGTATTTCATGAACTCATGTCTTATTCTTAAATGATTAAGAACTGATATCGTAGAAGCACTTGATGTGGAGCTCCCTCTTAACTTTCCAATAAAGCTAAGCAGAGCCTATGCTAGGGAGGTTCTTGATATAAAATGTGTTTATGCATGATGAAATCAAGAATCCATTCAGTATTCTTTCATAAGACTTTTTTTTCCAAACACTAATAGGAAAGTCTTGTACAAGTTTGTGCAATTTTTATGAATTGGCCTCAACAACCATGTGGAGGGACATACATTCATTCATTTAATTTTTTTTTTCATAGAATAAAAGATAAATTGAAAGGAAAAAAGGAAACAAAGTGAGAAATCAAAATATATTCCTCCACTGCAGGAATTTCATTAGTCTTCCATTTTTGTACATACAATAATTTTGCTGCATTATCATATGCAAAATCAATGTAACATATTTGCTAATTCACTGTCCATAAATACTAATAACAATATTTCTTTTTTATATTGATCTTAAAATACTTTGCATGATTGCATGAAATATATATTATATATATATATAATATAATATATATATATATATAATATATATATATATATATATATATATATATATATATATATATAATATGTTTTTAAGTTTTCGCAGGTACTTACATGTGTGCTGTTCATCTTCCTTCGGTATTATCCCACGTCATTGTAGTGCTTTTAAAACCTTGTAGCCCAACATTTCCAGCAGAATCTCATCTGCCATCATCATGGCCTTTGTTATGGAAGTTGTATGTGGTCAGGGTCTCAACAGCTGTAGGTTTTAATTTGGGCTTACCTATATTTGCCAGGATGTTTATCTTACTTAACATCCTGATTGGTTGGGAGTCTAGTTTGTGTTTAGTGGCTGTGGATTGATGATGGTGGTTTCTCTGTTTCTTCTGTACTGTCTTGGTGGCTTTGGATTGTGCTGCGAAACACTCTGTTCCTGTGCTTGGAGGCTTTCAGTGTTGCAGCTTGGCTTTGTGTGGAAAGGCGGCCTGTTATCTATTTAGGAAGACTAGGTTTCACCTGGGTGCCTGGTGGGGGGGTGTTGAGCTGGAGGCATCAGAGGGAGTCTGGTTTGGTCTCAGTGTTTGCGCTGAGCTTGTGGTGTGGTTAGATTTTTCTATTGAATGTGCAGGCTTCCATAATGATTGAAGTCTGCTGAATTCATTCCCTTCTATTCATGCTTTCATTGGTTTTTTTTCAATCTCTTATTGGCGTTTTCTGATGATTCCTGTGGCTGGGTGGTTTCCTATAGTGGCTAGGTTTTAGTGCCTATTGAAGTTGATGTTGTGACCTGTGGTTTTCATTGTTGATGGACTAGTGAGGAGTTGTGTTCTTCAGTCTTTTTGACTGCATTTGGTTGTGTTTCATCCAGGGCGGCGTATCTTAATTCTTCTATTGGTCTGTCCAATGTATGTGGCACGGGCATGATGCACATGGAACTTTCGTTATGCCTTGGTTTTCCAGGTCAATTTTGTCTTTGGTGTGTTTTAAGGATGTGGCTGCTATTTTTTTTTGCCTACGCAGCTGCAGGAGACAACAATGCATTCTATTGCCCAGCCAATGAGATGCTGCTGAAATGTTTCTACAACTTTAAAAGCACATACACATGACATGGGACACACTACCACACGACACACACATCAACACACACCACACACACACACACACACACACACACACACATATATATATATATATATATATATATTATATATATAATATATATATATATAATATGTATGTATATAGTATATTTTTTTTAATGTTCTGAGGTACTATGACTTGTTGTGCTGTTTTTTCAGCAGATATTCATCTGCTCATTCATCAGCTTCTTGTATTAGTTTTGAACTTAAATACCAGGTTCTCGCAGGTTTATTTGTAGTCGTGGACTTTTGGTATTATCTTCGTCGTTTCCCGCATAAAATTGGAGTTACCTTTAGGCAACGTTCGATGATTCTCATATCATCATCTTTCAGGCTTGTTTCTTCGCTCTGTGCTTCTCTTCTCAGAGTAATTTACTCTGAGAAGTAATTACTCTGAGAAGCACAGAGCCGAAGAAAGAAGCCTGAAGATGATGAATGAGACTTCATCGAAACATTGCCTAGATACTTCCAATTTTACGCGGAAGAAAATCCGAATAACCAAAGATACACACACACACACACACACATATATATATATCTCCGATTTCTTAGCTTTCTTACAAATCTATCATACATGATAAAATATCCCTTCATGCTTTTCAAATTTCCAACACTGCTTTGAAATACCTTAGTATGATTTTGATAATTTCTCTAGTGTCATGTACCAATAACACATCATTTTATATTTTTCTCTTAAATTATGATACTGTAAATTTAATATCTATTACTCACATTCTCCCTCAAGTGTCCATCTCTGTTATACCCCAAATTAATAGCCCATTTTCACATGAAATCTTTCACTTCTTATGTTACATATCTTAATAAAAATGTATGTTTTTGTCATAAATATTCATCATTTGTACATAATTCAGTTTCAAATTCTGTTTTGTGTCTTTCAATTCCACATCTTTATCTTTTTATCCACATTCAACCTTGCTTTTAGCTGTTCATATAAAAACCATTGAAAATGATGTCCTTTTGTAGTCAAGTGTCCTCTTGACTTCGTCTTAATTTCTTCATCCTTCTGTATTAATAAAATCTTAACATGCTAACTATTTATTTCTGATGCTTCTCTTCTTTAAAATGCTTCATTGGCTGAAGTGAATAACAACCTGAGCTTGTATTTTTTTCATATTCTCAATATGTCACATACATAATGATTTTTTAGAATTCATATTAATTTTTTCATATCATAAAAAGCCTGCCAATCAAATTTCAGGTTATGATCTTCCAATTCTAACATTCTTATAATTCTCAGCATGGCCCATTCTTTCATCCAAACCAAACAGAGGCTCTAAAATACATTTAACTGATTGGAAGGAAGCATGAAAAGGTAATAATACATTCCTTTCCTGCATCAGTTTTTCATCTGATCCAATAGAATACAGTAAACAGTCTTAGCTGAGAGATAATAGAGCAACAACAATGTTAGTGTTTGCTGAAGTTTAGAGTTTAAATTTAAGCTATTTAAAATGCCTATTGTCTTAACCACTACAGCAAACCGACTCAATTAATTAGTTTTACCTTAAGAAACTATCATTGAAATATACATCTCATAACCTCAATTTTTATGACATTTAGAATGATATATTGATACATAGCACCTTTTTTCTATTGTGCAAAGACCAATGTTAATCCGTTTCATTAAAGTCTCTAATTCTAACTTTGTAAACTTTGTCTATAATTTTAAATTATGAGTTTACATTTAGAGACTCAATTTGCCATAGTGGTTAAGGTTCTAGACTAAAAACTGGGTGACTATCAGTTCTTCACCCAGTCACTTTTCGCCTTTGGAAGGAGGCAATCACTTTTTGGCAAACCACTTCCAAAAATCTAGGCAAGAAAATTGCAGTCACCAGGAGTTAACAATGAGTCAAAGGCTTGATGATAATAAATAAACTCACTAGATGGACAAAATGCCAAATCTAGCTTGAACAACTGGCTGACTGTGCAATAAACTATAAATAATAATGGGTTAAATTTAATGTAATTGCCTCATGTTTCAACTTCTCCTTTTGTCTCTCCTGTATCTTTATTTGTCCTACTCCAGAGAATCCTCTTCACTCAAAAGAAGCTTTGCAATACATACATGAGGGAAAGAAAAGTCTATTTGTCAATAATCTCTATTGCACTGGTAGATAAGCAACAACAGAAAAAAATAATTAAAATGAAACAGGAATTTCCCCAAGAAAATTAACAATTGCTACATAAAGAAAATGCTGAATGAATTGGCACTAATTAAAGATAATAAACTTATGTGGTTAACCACCTATGTTCAGCAAACATAAAAGGTAGATACCATATCAGTAAAAGTTTGATTTGGATAGTGTTTAGTTTATTTAATAGTTATACCTAAACATATCATAAAAGTATAAGGGTATCTATGTCTAATCCCAATATTATTTTGATCACAGACAGGAAAACTATTAAATTTCAGTCTGGAATTTACACATGCTTTGCTAAATTGGCACCTAGAGAAAGTATTTATTTCAAAATTCCAGCCACCTTCTGTGTAATGATGCTGTGAGTTAAGCAGGTGCTTTCTTTTTTCTTTTTAACCAAACATTTCTGCCAGATGAGGATACCTGTGATTCTTTGGTGATACTCTAATCTTTAGAAAAAGTATGAATGAGCAACTCTTCTCTGGCTCTTTGTTTTCAGCATCACCAGATATCTTTTCAAAAACATGCTATTCTGTCCTGGACACATGAAGCAGATAGCTAAGACTCATATCAATCTTTTTGGACAGCCAAATGTCAGGTTTTGGTTGGTTGGTTGGTTGAGGTTTTTTAGGTGAACTTCCAATTAATGCATTGTACTTTACAGAGTTGATCAATTTTTCCCACTCCGCTACCATTCCCTCCCCTGAATATGAGCTATTCCTAAGGCAAGAGATGGTTCCCTCCTAGAAACATTTGATATTGAACTCTCCATTTTTTCACCCCAGCCAAATTATCTGATATGAGATTTTATTAGGTTGCCTTGCCTTTCTGGAATCAGTACATAAAAAGAATATAAATAGTGCTTTGGAATCTTTCCTCTGTGGAAGGCACATTGAGAGCAAATGGCAACAAGAAAGAAGTCTGTCTCTTTATTTTTATTGGTTGTTAGAAATGTTACTGATACTAGAAGAGAAGATAATTGAGAATGTAACAGAGGATGTGTTCTTTTTCATTAATTAGAAATGCATATATCACTTTCCCAAAGTTTCCAAATAGAGTCCTCACTTGTTGCTTCCAAGCAGACTTAGTTTAGATAATCTGAGTATTTTAGGGTCACAATTGATTTGAGATGAGTAAAGTCAGAAACATGGCTATCCAGAGCTACATATTGGATGAAATCAATATCTCTCTTACAGCACAGAGACCAGATTGGGTGGAATGAGGGGGAGATAATTTATCCCAGACTTGTCTTTCTGAGTTTTTCTACAAAACAGCAGCCAAATTTAGGATCAACTGTGGTTCTAATTACCTTTGTCAGGTACATAAATATATATTAAAATAGGTATAATAACTGAATGAACATGATTGAAAATTTCAATTGGAGCTGGTTGCTGTGCAAAATAGATTTGACTTTTTCATTCCTGGAGTTCTACCTAAATATGCAAATAATGTTTTAGTCCATTCTCTCCCCCCCACCCCCAAATTTAGTGCCCTCCAGATGTGTTTAGATTTAGAGTTGACCTTTCTGGCTGGGAATAATGATCAAATTCCAAGAATATGGAGAATACTTCAATCATTTGGACCATTGGTGAGAATTTGTATCACTCCATGAATAAGCATATAGATTGTGGCTTTGCATAGTGATGGGAAGCAAAACTCCTTAGCATCTGAAAACTCAACAGAGAATTTCTTAGTAGAACACTTGTCAATTTCCATTATTTTTATGCAATGCACCATTAATTAATAAAACACTAAAATTGAGAAACCAATAAAACCATGCCAAAAGGTTTCCTGGATATTTCTTGCTATTTCTAGGGAAACATTTCACAATACTTGAACCATGCTACAATATGTAGCCTTTCAAATTCCACACGGGGAGTTCAAGAACAAAAGATGAGTAAAAGTGTCAGTAATTGATGGATATAACAAGTTGCAGAGGAACCAAATATTGTACACATAGGTAGATCTTCTGTAAAATCTTGGTAATTTAACCCTATTAATCTTAATAAATGCAAAATTATCATAATTGAAACTAGCACATAATTTCTTCTTCAGGCTGAGATGTCAGTGTACAGCAAGGCTCTGGTTTAAGAGAGCCCTGGTTTAAGGGTTGACCCTTAGTTAAGAATGGAGAAACTTGAAATATTTAACTTACTTTGATCTATTACATAGCCTCATTCCTGTTAATATTAAGATAGGCACTATATCACATACGATGGTTATTGGATTCTGTGATTTTTCTATTGAAATACTCACATTTGCATTTTCAGTTTGTGTCGCTCATTTCAGTTTTTAAAAAAACCATCATACCAAAAAAAAGCTTACTTTCTGTAAAAACAAGGCAAATTTTGTTTTCATTCTTTGTGTTTTGGGCATAATTCATAGTCATACATGTTTCCATGTTTTGAATTATATTGACATTGGAAGGCAGGTGTATTCATGCATGGTTTCATTATGGCCCCATTAATTTTAAATCAGCAATAAATTTAACATCAGCCCAATATGGGAAGAGAAAGTGAAGTTGTGAAAGCACTTCAGAGTACTTGAACTGAGGAGTGTTGCAGTTTCCAGCCATTTTTGAGACAGGCAGGGGAACACTCTCCCCAGCAGGAGTTCCAACGGAAGCCGTCTCCTTACTTGACTTGAGTGGAACTTGAGGTTGGGGATTGTGAGGAGGAGTTTCAGAGGGGTTAAATTTGATGGCTCATTTATGGATAGTTAGGCTGGTGGCTGTGTAGTAACATCAGAGCAGCCACAGGATTGAACGTAATGTAACTGACTAGTAAGGAATTGTGGCACTAGAATCATTCACCATCAACTGTAAGGAATTGTGCCACTAGAATCATTCACCATCAACTGTGATGATGAATGGAATAAAAGAGAATGGTGTAGACAGGAGAGGAACCACATTAATGTGATGATGTACTGAAAGAGATATGGCAGAAGACAGGACAGGCTGCCTTCGAAGAATGGATGTCTTAGGCTACTTTTGTCCCCTAGTTCAAATATGGGGAATTATGTAGTGGGGCTTTAGTATTTAATGCCTTGAACTAAATAGATTTCATTAAAATCTTTCAGGATTTCAAATACCCTTTGCACAATGCTTGAGATATCTTTTTGTGTAAAATGGAACCTCAGGTCACAAACGCTCCTGTTTGTAACCAAATCAGGTGGCAAACAAAAAATCCACTCAATTTTTGAATCGGGTCACAATTCAAAAATTGGGTGGCGAACAAAATTGCCATGGAAAGATTTCCTTTCTGTGCTGATTTCCCCTTCGGTGCAATTTTTTTTTACTGTGCATGCGCAGTCAGTCATACATCCGGACATGACTAAAACAAGTCACGCCAGGAGTCCAGGAAAGGATTATGGTTGCGACACAAGGCTTCACTGTATATTATATGCTTGAATTCAGAAATCATTCAGATGTAATGCCAGATAAATAACTATATCAGTTGTGAAAAGAAAATGGCTAACCCTAATTCTTTTTTGGTGGTCTAACCAGGTCTGATCTTGTTTACAATTTTGAAAACAGCTAAGAATGACTAGGTGCTGCCACTTGCTAAGAAGGATAGACAAACAAATTTAATACCTGGATACCTTTTTTTTTTAAAGGGAAAGAACTGCTTACTGGATATACAGAATATAAAGCCCAGGAACTTGAAATGTGATTTATGCTATATTTCAACTATCAAAACAGTTGAAAATATAATCAACTGCATATGAGAAAGTTTAAAACACCTCCACATTACCATTTACTTCATTGGTTAAATTGTTATTTTATATATATTTGGAATTAAGACAATAAACTAAGTGCAAAAGTTTAAATGCTGTTTTAAGAGGAGCAAGCCACAGGCATCTTTGAAAAATATTCTTTCTCTCCCAAATCTGAATAAAGACTCCATAGAGTGTATTAAAATATAATGTTTTACAGTGTTGTGCCTTATTTAAAGTAACAAGCATAAATTTATTTCATATGTCTTGAATTTTAGACTACATTCTGCTCCATCAAAATCAACGGAGAGGCAGCTGACCTTGAAAAAGGCAGAGGAAGAGAAAAGAACAGGTGACCCTGAAGACTTGTTTGATGATATATGACTTTTCTGGAAGAAGCATGCAATTTTACTACAAGCTGCTAAAAATACAATCATTATCTCTTTCAAAGAAACTATTTTACATGTAGCAGTGGAAGGAGTTATTTGACTGTACAATAATATTCAACTAATGTTTTATCTTTTGCGAATAAAGGTTGTACCCATGAATCACAGTCAATACTTTCCATTCAAGGCATTACAGACTTCAGGAAGTTAATCTGTCTCCAGTTGATGTGAGTAAGAAAAGTTAATTTATCCTCAGGATTAGGAAGGACAATTACTAGGCCATCAAAATGGCAGCAGTGAAAACTGGGAAGAAAGATGAAAGGCTGTGACTCATGACTTCAGGCAGAAAGGTATCTTAAAATTGTCTATAGTGGATTTATGATTAACGAAAGTATTTCCTATATTAAGAATAGATACAGTGTCTCATCCATGTGACAAATATTTTCTTTCTGTTTGATCATAGCTTTTAAATGTCCAAAATGAAGTCTCTTGCTGCAAAGTTATTTTCAGGCCTTTACTCCATTTCCTGCTCAGTAATGGTCCCTAGCAACCATTGTTTTGAGAACAAAAGCAGTGACCCACAACTTCTACCAGCATTCTTGGAATATCAAAAGCAAGGGTTTCTATGACATCTTGGAGATAAGGCAATCTGTTGTACATTGTTTTACATTTTGAATTGGAGAATTCTTATACATAAATAATTGAACAATTCAGTAATTACATATTGCCATAATATGCCAGTTTGTCCCCAGTCTTATATCTGGGTATATTGAATTAAAACTTCCAGAACTCTCAGCCAATGAAGGAATTCTGCCAGTTTTAAATCCAGGAGATTGGGGAAAGTCGACACAAAACTTTGAAAAATGCTGTGATAATAGATTAGTTATTAAAATGGTGAATTAAGATTTAAAATATTCACGTTCTATTTTCAGCTATCAAATATCACTATGAACAACTCTGACTAGCCACCACCTTTCAGCAAACTACATAGGATTGTTATGGATTAAAAAAAAAAAGAACAGATGAAAGTCTGCTATATTTATTATCTTTTTTTTTTTACAAATTTTTATTAGTTTTCAATAAACAAACATACACAAACAAAACACAAGACATCATAAACTTCTTTTTGGGGAACGGCTCTAAAGCCCCTTCCCACTGCACTAGGACGAGCAAAGAGATGTAAAACGGGTTAAAAAACATTGGAAAACCTATCATCCGTTGTGTATCATGCATACGTGTTTCATAGGCTATATCCTTTGAGCATCGTCCACTGAGGAGATTTCATCCGCTCAAGAAGTTTTGAGCTGCACAAAACTATTGGAAACAGATGAGGCACTTTCCGAGCTGGTATGATGTAAATCCGTGACATACGAGCAACAAACGTTCTATGTCTTTTTATCACTGTAAACGTCCGCGTATCCTCTCTGCATCCTCTGGGCAATCCCCTCAACTCACATTCGCTGCACGCGAACACGAAAGAGGGAGGAAACAAAAGGTACACGGAACGTGCACACTAGCGTTTAGTAGCACGGAAAATAGAAAGGATGAGCAAGTAACGGTTTGCATCCTATATACATCCTCTAGGCTTCCTATAACATCCGTTATAACATCCGCACTACATAACTACCATGTCCTTATTTCCTTTCTTTCCGTTCGTTATGCAAATGTTGCCACTTTTTGGGGAGCGGATGACAACGGGACGACACCCCCAAATTTTCCTTGTCCGCTTCTGTGGTCCTTTCTGCATACGTTTTGCATCCGTATCCAGTGGGAACCTAGCCTTTAGTCCGCAGGTTACATCTTTTATACAGACATAGATTCTAAATCATGCTCACTTTTTTAGTCTGTATTTCGATAATTGTATTTACCATTCTACATTTTTCTATATAGCTTCTCCCCTCTTTTCACTCTCTTAATTCTATTTTATTTATTCATCTCAATTTAAGTCATTATACATATTCTTTTGTCTGTTTCTATTTCAATTTCTATTATCTTTTCTATGAAACAAAATTCTCTCTGTCATCACTGATAGTATACGCCTTGAATCTTTCCTTAAATTAACACTTAAAATAATACATACTTTCATTCTTGGATTGCTGCTTAGTAACATTTTTTATCGTGATCTCTTAAAATACTTTGCATGATTGCAAAGTTAAGAAAATAATAAGTTTCTAATATAATTACAACAATAATCCATAGCAAATAAACTCCAGTTTTCTAACATTATTTCAGGTATAAATGCAAACAATATAATCTTAGTTACTTTTGCAGAGTCTATTTTTTTAATCATATTTTTACCCACTATTTCTGAATAAATCTTGTTTCTTACATCTTATTTAAACCTTATAACTTCTCTTCCCTTTTCCCTACCTTTCTTCTTCTATTTCAGTTTTCTATTTATCTTTTTCTCATTAATACAAATTTCTCCTGTAATCACAGATTGAAATATAATACCTTTAAATCTTTCCCCTAAGTTTAAACACTTAGAATAATATATACTTTTCATTCTGATTCTACTTAGTGCATTCTGAAGTTGCTGACTATATTATAAAATAGAAAAGAATAATAAGTTCATAATATGATTTAAAACAATAATCCATAGCAAATTAAAACTGTATTATTAAATCCAATTTTTAACATTATTTCAAATATAAATACAACAATACAATCTTGTGTACTTTTCTTTTTAATTATGTTTTTATCCAGTATCACTGAATAGGACTGAATTCTTTAATCTGTTTTATCACCTTTATAAGTTCTCTTCCCTTTGTCCCTTTTTTCCTCTCCAATCCTGCCTTTACCCCCTTGTCTCCTAATATATCTTTTATCTTGTTCTATTTCAATTTCTATTTATCTTTTCTCTTGAACACAAAAATTTCTCCTGTAATCACAGATTAAAGCTGTAACACCTTAAATCTTTCCCCTAGATTTAACACTTAAAATAATTATATACTTTTCATTCTGGTTCTGCTTAGTACATTCTGAATACTACTTACTGTATTATAAAATAAAAGAAAATAAAGGTTTAACAAATAATCCATAACAAATTAAGCTCAATTATTAAATCCAATTTCTCTAACATTTATTCAAATATAAATACAACAATACAATCTTACGTACTTTGCAGAATCTCTTTTTTAATGATATTTTTACCCACTATCTCTGAATAGATCTTGTTTCTTTACATCTGTGTTTTAAACCTTTGTAACTTCTCTTCCCTTTTTCTCTTCCTTTCTTCTGCAATCCTGTCTTTTACCCCCTTGTCTTTTAATCTCCACCTTCTTGATCTCCATTCTTCTTCTGTGATTTCTCTTTTCTGTTGCTTTGCTAATATTATATCGATTTTTCTCTTATTTTTCCCTTTTTTTGTTTTTTTTTTCAGTTAAATTCTCCATTTTCTTTCCTTTCTTCCCTTTTCCCCAGCTAAAATTGTTTGTTCATTAAAGATGAACAAACTTCTTCTTCTTCATCGCAATCTTCTTTTTCTTGTAGTTTCTGTAGGTAAATCGCCATTTCTAAAAAATGAAAAACAGATCCAGAAGAGCTTTTCCCTTTTTGGTCCTCTCTTTAGCTTTTTAAATTCAATTTTCAGTTCTCATCAACAAGTAGTGTCATTGTAAAAAAGTTTTTTTTAAACAACCCAAATATTTTTAGTCTTCAAATAGTAAGTTCCAAAAAGTCCCGAAAGTCACCAGCAATCCAAATACACACAGTCTGCTTCATTTAGCACTTTCTTCTTTTATATTTTCTCTTCCTGGGGTTATAGTTCAGTTATAAAGCTCCAGCTGAAATATATATTTTAGAAGTTTTGTTACAATTTCACTCTTATCTTGTAAATTCCAAGCAGCCTCCTCCAGAAAATCTTAATGTTAGTTCTTTTCCTCTCCCTTCCCACTTATAACGCAAAAAGAATTTTTTTTTTCAATGCTCAGAAATCTTTATTGTACCCTAGCTTCAATTTCAATTTAATTACCTGCTGATGCCAAATATGGGTTTTTCCGATTTCTCCCATTCATTTGCTATCACCATAGGAAGGAGGGAAGTGAGAAAAAACAAACTTTCCCTTTTTACTTTCATTCGCCGCTTCTTCCGTCTTCATAGGGAACGATGTATTCTTTTAATAATCTTACAGTCCAGGCATTTAGGTATTTAACTGTGTATCCGGTTAGCCAAAAACTTTACTTTCTCAGCTTCCTCTGCACATTCTTATCCGGATGAAAGCTTCTTCTGTGGCGGCCATAACTGACCGCCGCTCCACACACAATGCGACCGCGCGTCGCACCACTTATTGGCAAAAAGGAGTTAAGCCAGCTGAGATGGGGGCTTGCGATTCCCCTGGACGCCCGTCTCGATTCCCCCTCGTCCCTGTCTTCAGTTACCTCTACGGGGTAACTATAGCCCCCAAATCCAGCTGGATTGGGGGCACTCCAGCGGCGAGCGCAGCAGGAACCACGCATGATCGCGGATTCCTGCTGACACCTTGCAAACCAGAGGTCCTGCTGTATGTATTATCTTGATATGGAGCAAAAGCAGGATTATAAATTGATGAATAAGAAAATGGGCACATATGTATGCTGTGGGGACCCTGGGAAGCACATGACAACATGTACTTAATGATGTCATGCAAATTATACAATTTACGTCTTGGTTAATGGCATTTGTTCAGCAACCTTTCAAAGTTACCATGACACTATATGAAGAGACTTATGGCTAGCCCTTGAAATTGCATTGCAACATCTCTGTAGTTACATTATTTTGATTTAAGCACTTAACAGCAACTAATTCACAGTTATGAGATTTGCCTTTTGTCGCTGTGATGTGCTGGCCATTTGCAATCTTCGCTGTCAGCTTCTGAGAATCAATGGGAAAGCTGGCAGGAGATTGTCCATGGTCATCACATGATGCTACACCAAATTACCTGTGGAATTTGCCTAATGGTTACAACTGAAATTTATGAATGAAGGCAAATGTACGTATCCCAGGATCTCTTATTCTGATGAGAGAGAAACTTCCTGAGGATGGGCTTCAGCACAAGTCTGAAAGCTCGGAGACTAAACCTCTGATTCCAGTGACCAACCTAGATTGGGTTCTACAAGAACTGAAATTGCCGGAACAGCTATTATTAAGATGATACAGTCATGTGACATTACACTTTACAATCATGTTGGTTAGCAACAGAGCTTCCAATCCCAACTAGCTAATTAACAACTATTTGTACCTACTTCAGACCTCATAGCCCATGTATGTAATTAAATCGTTTGAACAATGATGATATCACACCCATGCCATTTGATGTCAACACAGTTTCTTAAAGACATCACTGGAACACAGGCCAAACTGGAAATGTAGAAAGCCATTAGAAGCCAGATTGCAATGAGCTGAGCCTGTCTTTTATTCTGTGAGCTTATATTTTTTCAATCTGAAGGGTATTTTTCTGCTTGTTTTCCCCACTATTATAAAGTATGTGACCTTTGAAAAATTGCCTTGAAATTTCATATAAACACAACCACTTGATGTTTTATTTGTACAAGTATTGTACTATGGAAATGATCCTAGTGTTAAGGATTTATGTAAAGTACTCCTATAAGAAATAATTTTACGTCATTTCAATACTTTCTTAATTACAGAATATCTGAATACTCTGTTCTGCATATAATTCTGGTTACTACTGAACCTGTATCTTCTGTTGGATAAAACTTTTGTGTTATTGTTCTATTTTTTGATCTAGAAGCCTTGAATTTCTATTCTCCTTTCCCTCAACTAAGCTTGTACAATCTTTTCTTTCTTTTAATAAGACAATTAAAATACAGTTTTAAGTTAGCTTTGTTTTAAAAGTAACCTGGAAGTAGTCCTCAATGGAGCTAGCAGTTTTTAAAAATGTCTGGAATGCTGAAAGCAGTTAATTTAAAAGAACCATCCATGAGAACAAAATATTGTCTGCAAACAATTGCATTGTTTTGGTTTTTTTGATAGAAAGGACAGAATAAAAATAACTCGTACATCTTACAATTTTCCTCAAAAAGAAGTCTCTTGGAACAAAAAAAGGTGTAGCAAGGAAGTCAGCCATTTGGCTATTATTATTGCCGACCTGGAGTAAGGGAAAAAGATGTTTCTATGAATATGAAAAAAGAGGAAAATGGAGTAGTTAAGAGAACTGGCTTGGTCACACGATTGTAAGAGGTTTCCCAGATACCAGGCACAATTTAAAGAATTTTAGCTGCAAATAAGTCTTTTTATTGTACTACATACAAATGTGGTGTTCTTCTAACAGCATAAAACTCTGTGTTGTAAAAAGAGCATTATTTAATCCGTGAGATTACTGTTTTGTTATGAAATGTAAACTCCAACTAGTAGTAAAGTGGTAATTATCCCATTTCTAGATTTCTAATGTAGATTACAGGTCAGGGGTAGTTGGATCCAACTAGTAGGGCACTATAAAGTACTGCCCAGTTTCAAGACAAAGAGGACCTAGAGAAGCTATAAATCAGCTTTTGTAATATCTTTTTAGTAGCTGTGTTAAGGAAAGTTTGCAGAGAATGCTTTCTTACTTTGAAATATTTTCAGTTTTCCCAAGATGGCTGTCAATAATAAAATCTCATACCAAACCAAGTAAATTAAAGTACCAAAGAAATAAATTATATTCAGTTGCTTATGTGTGTAATTTGTAACTGTATGTTTTCATGGTTTTAATTATTAGGACTTGTTTGCCATCCAGACTCAATTTGAGATAAGTAAGTATAGAAATTGAATAAATAAATAAATTCTACAAACAATCGTTATATCAACCTCATTCAATATGATTTCCCCCAGATTCCTTTGAGCTAAAGTTTTCTGACAAAGCTGTTCTAGGACAAGGAATTCTGGGAACTGTCCCAAAACATTTCTGGCATACTTTTTGGGAAAGGTTGCACTAGGAGCTGAGCTAATTTCAGAATTTCCAAGCATGATTGGACTACAATCTCTAAATTTTAAAATGCATTGCAGAAACCATCTTGCAATCCTGAATAAGCAATTTTGAATATGCTCTTGGGGATAAATCTGGATCTACATGTTTTTGAACATTGAATTTGACTAACTACCATACATAATATTTTTCTGGAAATTGAAAAGAAATTATTTTTCTGAATAATCTCAGGTACCAACGCTAATTCAATCAAAAAGAATAAAAGGAATTTAAACCCAGATTCTGCTTTTGGAACAAAACTCTTGAATCTATGAACTAATAACCCATTGTAATGATGCATGTCCGAATGTTTTTCTTGACCTTAAATAATTGTTTCGTTTCTAGAATCAAAAAGACATTTCCAGGAAACTTTATGTTCTGGTGCCATTAAACTTTCTGTAATTAAACACTGGATGTTTGGTGATGACTGTTGGAGTTGCCTAGTAACACCAGCAATGCAGTGATTCCTCTTTCACTTTATCATAGAAAAATGAGCACTGGGAAATGGCATAGAAGATGCACTGCAGAATCTGGATACATTTAGCAAGAAGGGTCAATATGCCAGATGATGCATCATGGAGTTCCTTAACTGACAAACAGAGGATGCTACTAGTTAATGAAATCATAGGCTGTGTGTCTAGACATACTCAAGTGCATATGCAAGAATAATAAATGTTGAAGATCAGCCTTTCTCTAACCTTTAGCTGTTTGAGAGTGCAGCTCCCATCATTTTCAGATAGCAAAGTCATTGGTGGAATTATAATTCAATGTATCTGTCGTGTACCACATTGGGACAGGTTTTGTAACAGGAAGAAGAAATGGCAGGACAAAAGTTTATTGCCTTCAAATGTATTTGCTACAATAAATCAGATTCTTTACAATAATATTTTTCTTAGATGTCACGGGACCATTAATCTTGAATTTTCCTGTTGAAAAACAGCATAAGTACTCTTTTGGGTCAGGGTTGGATAAAGCTATCTAGATCTTCCAGTTTTTGTCAGGCATTAGCTCCTAATGTAAGTTTTCTTCGTGACCTACCAGGATTATAGTAAATTTTAAGAGTGAAAGAATATGACAGACCCTACAGCTATACCCCCAGCAGAATCCATAAGCATAATCCAAGTATGTATATACAGTATGTGTGTATATATAACACAACACTAACACAACACATGTTAGATTTGTGTTCTATAATTTATTTACTTCTCAGAATTATGTACTCAACCTAAATAGTATTACTTGAGAGTGAATTCTATTGAGTTCATGAAAGGTGGTTTGATGTGGTGATTAAGACATTAGGCTAGAAATTGTTGTGGTTAGCTGGCAGCAGGTGCGGACGGCTGAGAAGAGTGAAGAATCAGTTGAGGGTCCAGGAACATTAGGGAGTGGACTGCTGCCTTCAGAGATTGTGGCGGCTGGCAGCAGTGATGACGAGGTTCCCGAGGAGCCTGTGTCTAGTGTGCGTGCATGCAGGATTGCTTGCAGGAAAGAGCAGCTGCAACAGCATGGGCAACTCAGGAGTAAGGTAATGGTCCCTCCTTCAAGAAGATAAAAGCCAGCTGTGAAGTGAACGTTCTTTGCAAGAAGCAAAGATGTTTTGAAACTCAGCCTTGTGGACATTACAGTATCTTAAATTGGTATTTGAAGACTCTTGTGTTGTGAAATATTTCTTATCTATGATTCTTGGCAGTCTTGTACAGTTTTGGCAAGATTTGTGCTTCTCAAAGTTAATTAGTTTGTAGCAGCCTTTTAACCAGGGATTCGTAAGATTCATGAAAAGGTTTCTGTTCCCTTTGGTTATTTATTTTATTGGAAAAAGGTTTGGGTCAGAACAGAAACTGGGAGACTGTGACTTCTGGTCTTGTCTCAGGCATGAAAGATTGGGTGACTGGGGGAATCATCCATATAATTTCATAATTGGATCACGTAGGAATCTTGTGAAATATGAAATGAACTTTTAAGGGCTATAATATATTTAACCAATTACTGTTTCTGACTGTGCATGGGTTCAAGAGGGATAAACATATTTCAGTGTTAATTTTTGTTTGGATTCAGTGCCCAATGCCTCTTGTAATGTTCAACAATAGTCAGCCAAGATTGATGGATTCCAGTTGCCCTGTTGTTGGTTCCAGTTGAACCATTTTTCCATTTTGGAAATGACCTAATGAAACCTTTCACTGTGTTCATAACTGTACTTAGTTTTTGGGAAACCAATCCATGATAAATGCAGAAAATGAATCTTCAAAAATATCTGTCTCAAATGACCAAAACCTTCACCTTCTTTCATCACTTTCACAAAATTTTTCATCAGTGCAAACTTTATGTGAAGCAGAGGCAAGAAATATCATTACTTAGTGAACAAGTGGTTCATGTGCCAATTTTTTTTCTATCTGGGAACCAAATAGTTTCAAGGTGGCCATTTCTTTTTAATATAGTGTGACTCTCGCCCCACTATCCCATTCGCTTATGTAACAATAGTACTTAGTATATCTGAGTTGCTCTCCAAACAGAAGAGTCATTACTTTTAAATCTGCAGATATTTCAGTTGTACTTGATGTACTAGATGTGCTTTAACAAAGTTACATGTTTCATATATTTCTTTTCATGTGTACAGCACAGCCAACAGGTACTAAGATACATACATTGCCATTGTCTTAACAAGACAGTCTTAAGACTTAACACTGATGAATCAATGAAGAGACACCGTTCTAGTGGGTAATACTCACATCAGAAAGCTGTGAACAAGTGGTCAATGTCAGTTCAGAAAATGAGATTGTCAACCTGTGCAAAGAAATCTGTTAAATCGTCTTGGCTTCAAAAGACAGATGTGTTCGTACCTGGTGATAGCAAATACTATCCTGCAATCCTGAAACCATTAGTTCTGCTTTTGATTTTGACATACTAAAATCCTTGACTAGGTGGTTTAATTCTGGCTGTATTATGAGTTGAGGCTCACGAGACGTATGTCTGTTCAAAATACAGATCATTATCACTGCCCATGTCTGGCTAGTGCATGTGCAGCATTCTGTTTTGTCTAAACTCTGTTTCTTTGGTAGCTTTGATACTGGCAGTTTGTCATGTGACACTGTTCTATGGCTGAAAGCAGATTGGGGTATTTAATTGATTTCTTATTTATAGCAGAGAAACAACTGGCATTAATTAGACAGAAGTAACAGTCTGTTTCATATAATTATTATGTTCTTGCCAAATCATCGGGACAGCAAACAATATTGATTTCTGAGTTCCTCTGAGCCAAGCTCTAAGATCAACAGCAACTCTTGAACAGCAAATGAGAGGGGTCTGTCCTTGCCTTGATCACCAAGTTACAGTTCATATGCTTTCTTAACAAGTCCAGTATCACCTTGAAGCTTAAGTATGTATTTGTCACAAAGTAGCAGGACATATAATGGCTGTTCTGTGCTGATGAGACATTTTTGTTGTCACTAATTATCCAATAGTAAGTCTATAACAGGCTTACTTGTTATATAAATTACATGTACACAGACTATGCTATCCTTGAAACAATCACAATAAAATACATGGAAACTGATATCAACAAACTGAGTAGCATATGTGTATGTGAGCTGCTTTTATAGCCTTTCCAGATAGCATCCATCCAACCTAACCATACTGTACCTAGAATGCCGAAACTGTACCAGTTTCATAAATGTTATACAATAGGTCCTAAGTGCATAACTGGATCTACATGAGCTACACTTTCATAGACACATACAATGCTTATAAGCACACAAGTGAAAATTAGTAAACTTAAAACATGTATAAGAAGAAATTGCAAAAGCAGGTTTCTATAACTGGTATAAATGGTATGCGATAGATTAAATAACAGGATATTTTTGTGATTAGCAGCAAAAAAAATCTGTACCATATACTCAAAAGTGTTCAAGCAAGCAAAACCTTTGTTGTCCTTGAAATAAACAAACTGGATTGGCTTAACAACATTATGCTGTCACCATACATATTTGTGTCTCTTATATATATATACAATCACTTACACGTATGAATAGGCATATACATATATATGCAGAGTTAATCAATTCATGTCCCAAAGATGATTTATTACATACGTTATACTTAATGTTTGGAATGATTTCCATTTACCTTTAAGCACTTATTTATTTTACACACAACCTATGAACATTCTTAAGTACAGTAACATTTTCTCTGGAAAAAAAATATGAATAAACTTAATAAATGCATGTGATTGGCCAAAAGGGTCTGACTTTTGGTAGACCTTGTATGTGTGTTTGCATGACTATATTCTCATTTGAAGACATAAATAATAATAAAATGTACAGCGTTATTGCTACCTCATGAATTTGCCTCAATAAATACAGTTAAAGCCATGAGGAAGTAGAAAATGGGTATAATTTCTGCTCTGACAAAAAAGTGCTAGAGTTTTCATTCACAATGAACAGCAAAATTACTTTTCAAATGCATGTTTACAAGACATGTTTTTATTTATAGCCCTTTTCTCTTGTAATGAGAAACTGTTATTAGACATAAAAGAAGTAGAAAATAAATCCTTTGTTTTATTTGCATGATGTGCATGATTGCATGATGTGGAAATAGCTGCTTTTCATATAACAAAACATGGTTCCAGAAATGCAACTGTGATGTTGAAGTGTAGTAACTTTTTGATAAATTGTTTAGTGACTTTTAATGGAAATAGCTGTATAGTAATACACAATAGCTGCTTCTTTCACTGTCCTTGATGGGCAGGAGAAAACTGTTGCAAATTGGCATCCCTCCAATCAGGTTAAATGTATTCCTTATTCACAATTGACTTTGGGAGGTTGTTAGGCAAGGTGAGTCATTCTGATTTATGACAGCTATTCAGCAGTGAGGTGAAGTATGAACTTATCTTGACACATGTTCACCAGGAGAATTGCAGAAAGAGTGCAGTGCTTTCCACTGAACTAACTTTTTTTGGTAGCCATTCTTTCTCTGAAATGTTAATGAAATAAAAACAATGTCTGCAAGATAGGTTGATGAAAGGTTCAATGCAAGTAAAAATCAACTAATAGAAATGTATGATACGAGATACACTCTTCCGTTTTCATGTGTCCTAAGGATAATGAGGCTAAGGAAGCTTGGCTAATTGGAACTGACAGCTATTTATAATAGAGATATGTATCAAATAAGGCAAAAAGATGAATAAGCATTTTCTAAGGTTGGGATAAATACCACATATCACTTAGTGCCCTCTGCCCCAAAGCTTGGGTGTGGTTCTCAGAGTTTCTCCAAAAATTATTGCTGAACTGAAATTTTGGACATACTAGAAAAAGAAAATCATTGCCTGAATTTGATTTAATTTAACCTTGAAATGAAATTAAATCAAGCTTTGTGCTGCCTCTGTCTTCATCCCATTCCCACACTCTTTATTGTAATCCTCAGCATAATATGCACAGTTGCAATGCAGCCTCAGACACATACACGCCACTTTACTTACAAATCGGGAAAAGCCACAGTATTATGTTCCAGCTAGATTATTGCATTCTAAAACGCATTTCCAAATAGTGGAAAGAGCATACAAAAAGGAAAGAGTTTCATAATCACTAATGAAACATTTTTTTAAAAAAAGTTTTTCTCTTTGCAATAGAATAATAATTTTTGCATTTCTGTGGAAAGCCAGCCTGTTCTTTTTTTTTTTTTCTCACTGATGTGGTAGTTAACATAACTGTAAAAAGAACAGGAAAAGATTACTGTGAAGTATTTATTTAATTTATTTAATAAATGTATATGCCACCTATTATCAAGGCCATGGGCTTTCAGCAACAACCTGAGGTTAAAAATATGGTAGTAATAGCATGATTAAAGACCTGCCTTTTTTGTATATATGGGTGATGTACAAAAGAACTGGAGCTTTAATCATGCTCTGATTACCATTTTGCCTTTTCTTTCTTTTTTCCTACCATTCCTCTAGCCACCACAAAATAACATATTCTTTTGTGCCTATTCTTTCCTCACAATAACCTGATAAGGTTTTCTTGCTGAGAGATAACTGGCCCCTAATCATTTATTGAGCTTGATAACTTTGAGAACTTGAGTACAACCTTATAAACACCTTTCAGACATTTCATTTTTGCCTTTTTTTGAAGTCTTCTATAGGTCTAATTATTGCAATTGGATTTTGTATAGATCTTTTTGACACCACCATTTAAGCAAGCAAGAAGCACAGAATTATGTCAAATTGTTACTAGAATGTGAAGCTTCTAGTGTAGTAAATTGCTTCAGTATCGCACACTTAAATTCTTCCAGGACTTTTGGTCCTACAGGCTGTTCTTGTGTCAAGCTGCATTATTTAACTCATCTTTATTAGGCTAATATTGCCTCAGTTAAAAGAACAGTATTTAAAAACTTTTTTTAGCAGGGATTAAATAGTCTTCACCTGACTGAGCAAAATGTGAGACTTGAAATAAGGAATAGAGTTGGACAATGCTTCTGCTTTAAGGAATATACTTGTTAAAAATAATGAGATCAACAAAACACTTTTTTTCAGACTCATGCAGAAGCCTGACAGAAGTTGTCATGCTTTAATGAAAAGTGCTATCCTCATGAAAAGTCAAAAACAGTTCTTTTGAATCATCATCAAAGAGTGAGCATCCCTAATAATAATTTGAAGATTATCCTCTGCCAGAAGCCACATGCAAATATATCTTCTATTAGCCACATGTTTCTAAAATAAAGCTATCTGTGTGTGGATAATGTTGCTGGCATTGTCAATGGGTCATAAGTATGTCTCTGGAAGGCTTACCATTAGCATTAAAAACCAGTGGTGGTATTCTACCAGTTTGGCCTGGTTCTGCTGAGCCGGTAGCAGCAATGAGCAGAGGAGACTGAACTGGTTCTCTCCACTGCTCTGCTGTTTGGCCCACCTGCCTTCCCAGGCTCCCATATTCACCTTTATTCTCTGCTTTGGAAGCGCAGCTGCTTTGCGCGGCACATAAGAGTGCTTTGGAACAGCTGCTGAAGCGCCTGGGAGAGTGCAGGCTTGTAGAAATTGAGTTAGAATGCCTCTGCACCTGCGCAAAGTGCACATTTGGCACACGTGCATGCATGCAAAGTGTGTGCATGCGCTCAAAGTGCGCCCACCAAGCCACACCCACCAAATTGGTGGTAAAAATATTTGAATCCCACAACTGATTAAAAACCAGTGAACATTAAACACATATAACAATAACAATAATGGTGATTAATTTATTTGTGCTTGAGATGTTTGTCTCAAGTTACCTGGAATAATTTTGCTTACAATGGAGAACAGAAGAGTGTGGTATATAACAATATGTTCTTATTTTTCCACAGTCAATTGTTATTCTTGTGGAATTATGAATAAGACAATTTACAAACAGATTTGAATCCTAGCATATATCTTATTCCTAAGGAATACAATCTATTGAGAAATTGACCTGCATGAAACTCATTTTTTAAAAAAGGTGGAAAAGAATTCAAGTATTCAATTCTTATTTAGTTAACAGGGCTTGTCAAGAATCAAATATTTAAACATTTATAAAAAGTACCATTTAAAACAAATCTGATAATTCTAAAATTAATATTCTGTGGGGAAGGTGGAAATATGAATCATTATTTGTGAATGCTTGTTGCTGGGATTCCTGATTAAGGGAAATGAAAGCAGAAGTCATTTAAAAAGGAAAACTAGTGCTGAGATTTGTAGGAATTTTGTAGCTGTTCAAGAAAAACATGCAGTTAGCATCAATTCAGCTTGCTTTCTGTAACATGTAGTAGACTGATTCTCAAGACAAAGTCATCAAGTGAAAGAATGACCATTCATTTTCTTTAGGAACTAAAAAAACAATGTAAAGAATCAGACTGTGGTCACCTATCATACAAATCCATAGCCTAGTTTAATCCACAGCTGTAACTTTGTTATGAAAGCTTATTATGGTATTTGAATAACTTGAACTGAAATCTGAAAACAGAGCCATGTTTTATTTTGTTGGTTATTCCTGTCATGTTTAGTTTCTTAAGGGCCTGTCACATAGGCCGACGGATGCAAAAAGTATGCAAAAAGGACACAGCGGACGAGAAAATTTTCCATCCATTGTTATCCGCTCTCAGAAGTGCCCCAATTTTGCATAAACAGAAAGGACAACGACGGAAAGGAACGGACGGGGGGAGGACGTAACCAGGATGTAAAGCGGATGGAAGCAGATGGCACATCCACAGGGCTTCCAGGGGAGCACAGAGAAGCGGACGCGCAGCGGAAGGAATGGATGCAGAGCGGATGCCTAGTGAATGACGCAGATGCATCACGGACGCCTGGCGGATGCATAGCGGATGCCTAGTGGATGCAAAGCATTCACTGCGCATTCGGGGAGGAAGCATTGCATCAGCCCCGCAGATATAAAAGGATGCAGCTCGCAAGCAGGTCACCATTCAGAGGAAAGACCTGACCATCTCCAGCCAACAACCATGGGAAGAAGAGGAAGCCTGTGCCATCTTCTGCCAGCCCTGGCAAGAAGGACAGGGCCACCATCCCACCCCCTGGCCCTGACTCTGCTTCTTGCTGGGGCTTCTGCTGCTCGGGCTGACTCTTCTGGTGCTGGGGCTTCTGCTGCGCTGCTCCTGGTGCTGGGCTTCTGCTGGGGCTTACTCTGCTGGCGCTGCTCCTGGTGCTGGGGCTTCTGCTGGGCTTACTCTGCTGGTGCTGCTCCTGGTGCTGGTGCTTCTGCTGGTGCTTACTCTGCTGGCACTGCTCCTGGTGCTGGTGCTTCTGCTGGTGCTTACTTTGCTGGTGCTGATCCTCGTCCTGCTGGTGCTGCTGGTGCTGCTGGTCCTGCTGGTGCTGTTTTTGCTGCTGCTGTTGTTGCTGCTGGTGGTGGTGGTGATGTGGTGGAGCAGCCCTAGAACCTCAAAGCCCCTCTGATGAGGGCCCAGAAGCGCCTACCAGAGGAGGAAGAGGCATATGCGAGATAGGAGGGAGGAGCAGTACTCCATCGAAGAGGAACATGAGGATGAGGTGCTTGAATGGCTGAGGGAGAACGAGTACCTATAGCGGAAGGGACACAGGTTCTATCGAGACACCAAGAGGAAGCAGGTGGCTTGGAGAGAGAAGGCGGAGAGCCTGGGCTACACTTCGGAGGTCCTCCTCGGGTGGTGGAAGCACATGCACACCTGGTACGGGAAACTGCACCTCAAGAAGTCTGGCCAGGCCGCGATCAAGCTCACTAACCGGGAGACCTACGTGATGGCCAAGTGCAGCTTCCTTGGAGGGTGAGATCCCCACCGAGGAGCAGCCCCTCTGACAACACTCTCTCTCAGGCAGCCCACAGAGAGCCAGTCCTCTTGTGGCCAAGAGTCAGCTCCTGTGTCCAGGCAGGTATCTGTGGAGCGTCCCACGACGGAGACATCCCAACAGCTGCACTCCCCGTGGTGGAGGCGCATGGAGGACCCCCTGACGCAGTGGGAGCAAGGAGAGGGCACTGCCACCAGAGACCAACCCACACCCACACCCAACTCCACCTCCACAGAAAGCAGGCAGACAGCCAGACCGGAGGGGACATAGCCACACTGTCCTGCTGGAGATCAGGGACACCATGAAAAGCAGCGTAGATCTCCTCTCTCAGCTGGTACACACCGACATACCATTCTCAAACCGCAAGCCCTTCCCTCACCTACGTCAACCAGACCTTCATGGACATGTCCGAATCACAGTACCAGGTGATCAAGGAGAGGATCACAGGTCTTCTGCACAACCCTCCAGGCCCAGCTGAACCTGCTCCGACCCAGTCCAGGTCTGCTCCTCCACCCCAGGTGATGTCACAGCCATTCCCAAGGCTTTCCACAGGCCCTCACCTACCAAGGCTACAGCTACCAGGAGTTCCAGCAGCACAGGGCAGCCCTTCCCAGTCCAGGCACAGGTACATCGAACACCACCGATGCCACCCACGCCACAGATGCCACCCACGCCTCACCTTGCTCAGCTGCAGACCAGACAGCCCCACTACACTCCTCCTTCCTCCACCCCACAGCCAAGCCCGGCCTCAGAACATCTGTCATCGGTCTTGGGACTGACACCCCATGTCATGGAGGAAGGGGCTCTCAACATCACAGGACTGAGCCAGGTCTCTGAGAGCTTCCTCCACACATCATCCCTGTTGTCCTCTCGGGGCCAGGCACCCCAATGGCGCCTCAGACCAGCACTCCAGCAGCAGCCACCTCCACAGCACCTGGACCCTTCACCACTGAGACATATGGGCATGCCTCAGAGTGACTGAGAAGAGTGCCAGAGACTGGGTTGCTACCTGTTGACTTTATCTTTGCTTGGGACACTTTACTTGGGTCATTTTGCTTTTACAGTTTTTTATTAATAAAGTTTATCTTTGCTTCACACACTTGGTTCAGTTCTTTTAGTCAATAAAATCTTGGTGGAAACTTTTAGAAATGGTTTAAGCCCTTGCATGCTTGTGGGATGGGTAAGGACAGCAGTGGGTGGGCAGGGATACTTGTAGGATGGGTAATAGCTGTGGGATGGCTTAGGATACCTGTGGGATGGCTAATCGCTATGAGATGGGTTAAGATACCTGTGGGATGGGTAATAGCTGTGGGATGGGTTAGGATACCTGTGGGATGGACAGGGATACCTGTGGGATGGGTAATAGCTGTGGGATGGGTAAGGATAGCAGTGGGATAGATAAGCCTCCAGTGCAAGCACAGTGGGACTGTATGGTCCACCCTCCCAGGTGCCACACCAATGGCCCTTTATTATCAATAACAATTTAATCATTCATCAACACATTTCAACATGAACACAACTCTTTATTAAATGCCCTGTTCATTGTAGGGCCACTCAACATACATGGCACAATCTCATCAGTGTGATGAGACAGGCTGAAGGAAGCATCCATTAAGCAGCTACCATCCTGTCTTGCCATTCCACTGCTCCAGCTGGGGAGTTGCACCAGTGTTTCAGGAGGTTGCGCTGCTTCTTCCCTTCATGTGAAGCTCTGTTGGGGCCTTGCGAATCCACAGTATCTATCAGGTTTCGCCCTTGCCTCCATTCACCAGGCTCCATATCCCCACTGCCTTGTTGGGGTCCATGAGCCTGTTCTGCAACACTGGGGTAGCAGGTGTGCATGAGATTGTGCAGGATGCAGAAAGTTTCCACGATGTTCCTCACGGTCTCCTGGGTGATGCTGCATGGTGGTGAGAAGTACCTGGAACCTGTTGGCCAGGATGCCAAAGGCATTCTCCATCACCCGCCTGCCCTGGACAGCCTGTAGTTGAAGATCCTCTCTTCACAGGTGAGGCATCTGGAAGTGTAGGCCTTCATGATGGTAGGTCTGAGGAAGAAGGCGTTCATCCCCCACGATGAAGTAGGGCACATCTTGTGTTTCGTTGGGCAGGGGTCTGGATCTGGGAAGCCCATGACGAGGTTGCGTTCCAGCCCTTTTTGAGCTCACTGGCGTTGTATACCTGGGCATCTGAAGATGACCCGTTGCCTGAAGCATCAATGTACATTACTTGTAATCAGCATCGACCATGGTGAATAGGATCATGCTGAAGTAGCCCTTGTAGTTGTGATAAGTGGACCCTGAGTTGGCTGGAGCTTTACAAGGCCACGTGCTTGCCATTATGGCTCCAACAGTGGTGGGGAAGTTTCCAACTTCTGATACCACTCTGCTCTGCAACTTTTCTTCAGCCGTCTTCAGTGGAGGGGCACTGGAGGAGTTCCTCCAGTATTCTTCGATGATGGCCTGCATCAACTTCTCTGACCACAATGCTGATGTGTTTGCGGGCACCCTCCAGCGTACTCCATGCTCCTGTACGTGGTCCCGGATGCCAGGTGGCGCCAGAGTCAGTGCCACCTTCAACCCAGGGTCCAGACTGGCCGGAGTTGGTGTTTGCCTTGGTCAACTTGGGTCTCAGCGCTCCACAACTTCGTCAAAAATGGCTGGCGCATCCTCAAGAAGTTCTGGAATGCACGAGAGTCTTCGTTCCTCAGCTTCACCATCAGCTTGTTATACCAGTCCGTACTCGGCTCTTCTCGCGATCCATCTTCAGACCAAGACACTTCTTGACGCCTCCTTTTCTTCCCGTAGAAACAGGTGAAAGAGCCTGTAGAGGCTTCACACTGTTGTAGAACCGATGGCGGCTTCCAAAAGGAGTGTGTGATGATCCATGGTGGAGATGACTGGATGCTGTGGAGAAGCAAGAGCCAGATGAAGGCTGAAGAGGTCTGCTCCGCAGGGCTGCTGGACTGAAAAGTGAGATCCAGGTGATTTTCTCCCCTTTTTATTGGAAATATAGGTTTTCTTCTAGGTGTCCTTTTGCATCCTCTAGGGATCCTGCAGACATTCTAAATATCCGAGATACGTCCCCTATACAAACGTTTTTTCTGTTTTTAATGCTTTGTATGCGAGCTGCATCCGCTTTCATCTTTCTACGTTCCGTGCTACTAATGCTGCATGTCAGTTCTGCCTTCATTTTGCTTCCTTCCTATGTCTGTTTTTCCGCTGGAGCGGATGCGAGTTGCACGGATGCCGCAGCGGAATGCCTAGCGTGATGAAGAGGGACGTGTAACGGATGACAATGGACGTATAACAGATGTTCCCCGTATGCGTAGAGAATTGTATAACGGACGCGTTGGATACTTTATCCGCTCAAAAAGTTTTGTGCAGCTCAAACCTTTTGAGTGGATGAAATGTCAGGTAGATGGATGCTGGACGGATATAAGAGTATGAAAAACAGACGCAGTGAGTACAGAACGGATGCATTCGCGGTTAACCAATGGATGGCAAGTGTTTCTCTCCGTTTTACATCCTCTTTCCATCCGTTAGTGCTGTGTGACATGGGCTTTAGCAGTGAATCAAGTCAGACTCCTAGTTTGTATGTATCACTAAGTTTGCCTAGCAACATACAGATTGCTTGATAGCGATTTTCAGTTTTGGGGTGCAGTCAATAGGTCCTTGCATGAATTCTCACTACTCAACTATCTTGACAGTTGAGCCTGTGATGTAAATTGATTCAAAAGTTCCAGTATTTTCCATAGAGTGAGAGGTTGAAGTATAAGAAAGATTTGTTTGTTTGATTGCATTGTAATAAAACAAAATAAAATTTTATGCTCTGGATAGCCAATTGATTTTTTCCCTTGTTATATAATACTTGAAATCCAAATCAAAAGAGTAGGATGTGGGAAATGTTCATTTATTAGTTTATTCAAATTAAACATTTATATAAACCTTGAGATTAAGGCCTCAATGTGAAATTATTTAATATTATACAATCCTCTTATATGCCCACACATTTTATTTGCTATATTTGTCTGGGGAATGTATTTGAAAATCTAAGGGTAATTCCTTACATTTTTTTGATACAGTTGCATAGTACAGTTTTGATTAAAGATTATTAACATTCTAATTTTTAGTTTAACAGACCATTAAATATAAAAAATAAAGAAATATATCAGTTTTAGCTATGATTTCATTGATAATGTCATTGTTAATATTAAAATGTAAGATTACTAACTTAATTCATTCAGAATTTAATAGAAAATTTAAAAAACTGCTGCAGATTGTGTCAAAGTATTTGCTGTATAATAAAGGTTTTGGTGTTCAGCTGATATTTAATACTAAGGTCTCTACTGTAATGTATTATGCAACTTTCAGGATAATATAATAAAAATATTACTATTAAAAAGAAAGAAAATCTAAAGACCATTCCTGAGCAGGCCTATTAGGCCTCAAATCATTAGATAATCAACCTTCATTGATTATCATACATGAATTTATAAAATTCATTGCTCTAAGATGTAGTAGCTATGACTTTAAAAGATTTAAAAAACGCAATATTAACCTTTAATTATTGAACAAGTTGGTAAAGTATCCTTCTGGTTGAGGTCAACACTGCTTCACATATAATGAATGGTTAGTGTCTTAAAAGATCATGCAATGGGTAAAATACTAGCAATTTTGCAAATTTTAACTTCATCTTTGTCCAGTTTCCTATTATTTTTAAAGCATTGTTTTGAAGTATATTGATGTAATTTTTCAATTCTGAAAATTAATGTATGCACAATTAACCAGTTGCTATTTTCAATTCCAGAAGAAGCATATTAAATAAGTACTGTGATGTTATACACTGAAATTCATTGAAATTGTTTAATCTAAAAGTTGCCCTAATTATATATATTTCAATATTTTCTCTTAAAATAATAAAAAATAGTCACAAAAACAAATAGTTATTGTTAAAAAAATTTCTATTTACTTTTCTATTTCTTAATTTTTTAAAGATTGTGTCTTTTACTCTTCTATCAGCCATAGCAATTTAGCAAGATATATAGCTATAGTATCTAATTTTCTGTTTGCCTCTCACTTTAGCTCACTATAATCTGGGCACATTGTGAAATGGACACAAATATCGTTTGAGTTTAACCAGTGTGAAACTGGCTTAGTCATGCTCAGATGGTGGGTCTATTTACCCAGAAAAACCTAAACTGAAGGCTCTGAAGACATTGTCAGGCTACTGTTTAGGAAAACCAAGAAGATGTTGTTAAATTGTGTAGCCATATATGTGCTCATGGTCTGCCAATGATTTGCAGACACATTTTACTGCTACAGTCATAAGATTGATATTAAGCATGTGTCTTTACAAAGTTTCTAATAGCTTTTCGTCCATTCTTGTAGTGGATGTTGTTAGAAAAGAAAACCAAATGCACAGATATAGAATAGCTGGTACCTGGCTCAATACTGTAGGAGTAACTGTGACAGGGATCTGGGAGCCCTAGTGGACAATTATATCATATTTAATATGAACCAGCAGCATGCTACAGTTGCCAAAAAAGCCAACACACTCCTAGGTTGCATTAATAGAGGGATAGAATCAAAATCATGTGAAATGTTAATACCACTTTGTAATGTCTTGGTAAGACTACATTTGGAATATTCCATCCAGTTTTGATCACCACAATATGAAAAAGATGTTGAGGCTCTAGAAAGAATGCAGAGAAAAGCAACAAAGATGATTAGCGGACTTGGAGGCTAAAACATACAAGAAATGCTGCAAGAATTGGGTATGTCTATTTTAATTAAAAGGACTAGGGATGACATGATAGCCTTGTTTCAATATCTGAAGGGCTGTCACAAAGAAGAGGGGGTCAATTTAGTCTCCAAAGCACCTGAAGGCAGGTCAAGAGGAAATTGATAGAAAATAATCAAGGAGGGAATCAAACTAAGGAGAAATTTCCTGACAGTGAGAACAATTAATCAGTGCAATGACTTCCCTTTAGAAATTGTGTGTGCTCCAACCCTGGAGGTTTTTAAGAAGAAATTGGGCTACCATTTGTTGGAAATGGTATATTGTTTCCTGCTTGAACAGGCGGTTCGACTAGAAAAACTCCCAATTCTGTTATTCTGAGTTTCTTTGAATATGTTATTCTTCCCCAGAAGTTCCAAAGTTGAATCTAGTGATATTAAGCAATTTGATGGGAAATAATGTGAGGGGAAGTTGTGGGTGAGTATCATTATTCCTATGATTCTTGCTCAGCAGTTGCAGTTAGTGATTCTAAATCAGATTTTATAGCATGTTTGGGGATAATAGAGATTTATTATTATTTTTTTTGCCATCAACAGAGCATAAAACAGGACTCCTGTTTATGCCTACTGAATCTTCAGCCTTGATCTCAGTGAGATAAATGATGTGAAAGCACTGCTGATAGAGGAAACTGTCAGTAATAAAAGCCTTTTTTATATCTATAAAAAATTCCAGTCATGGTATTATTTCTTCTTGCTTATTTAGCGGGAGGGCAACATGAGGGCTAATAAGCTTGTCATCCTTGACAAGACTCTGATATTCATTTGCTTCCCTTCTCAGAGAGCATTCACTTAAAATTGGCCTTGAGGGAGATAAAGGAGCCTCATGACGTTGAACAGGTTTCTATTCCTCCCTCTGATTTAACTGTTGTTGCAATGAGCCAACCATTGTTTCTGTCTTTTCTTTTTGTGAGAAAGAGTGGAAAGGTTATAGTAGATATTCCCCAAGGATTCTAATTTGTGTTTTATTTGAAATGGTCTCAAGAATGCTTTCATGAGAAACAGCACTCTGGGAAAAGTGCTCTTCTCAAATTCAGTAATAATTCTGTCCCCTTCATAATAATGTAATAATTTTTCTATAATCCCAGATCATCAGGTAACTTATATTGCATCAGCTGTCCAACTGCTTTATGTGAGTTCTGCTTTTCTGTTAATGTTGATACTTCTAATTTGTAGGAGTATTTTGTTTAATTGAAAGTCTGTCTAAATGATAGAAGAGTTGTTCTTATCAGTTAAAGAAGGAACTACATTTGGGATTGTTTGAGACTTCAATTTCCTTTATAGTTGACTTTCTTTTATTATATTTTTTCTCTCTTTCACTTTTTATATGGCCTTTTTCTGAGTTAATTAAGTTAATTTAACATTTCTAGCCTTTTATGCCTTTCCTATCAGAATATGTACTGTATGAATAAAACAATAACAAATTGTTTTAATTCCTTATTTTGTTATACATATAACTCTTATATGGTTGTTTGGAAATAGAAAGCACAGTTTGCACAATTATAAAGCATTTGGTGAGATATAAAACCAGTTGTTAACTTATATTTCAGTTTTCTGTTTTTCTGCTTTGAGGTTCTTGCTGGCACTATTTCTTCCCCAGCAACTAAATAAAAGCTTGCTTTTATAACAAGGCTAATTCCTTATATCTATTATTCAACTGTAGCAAATTTTAAAGTGCTCACTGAGGCTTTAGATGTTAGCAAATTGTCAGTTGTCAGCTATTCTGACAGTTTGTCCAATGTTTTTCCAAAGCTTACCTTGACTTGTTTTAGATTCACTTTTATTTCCCATCTCTGTGTAGCTCCCTGTTATTTTTCCTGCAGATCTGAGAATACCTCAAGTTGTAAAACCATTGTTTTAATGGGCTTTACCAGAACAAGTTCTGGGCGCTTGGATTTCACCCAGCTCTGGGAGAACATGTGTGTATATGTGCAGCACTAGATACAGAAGATTGTGTGCATATCTTAACTGCCAACTGTACTGCATGCCCTAACAAAAGCTCAGTATTAGCCATTCTGTATTGACAGAACACCACGTTGGGACCACAATGTAAGACTGTCTTATTTCCTTCAGGGCACAGACACTATATAATCAATAGAACTGTTTAGTTTATAGTTGGAGCTGTTCAACTGACCACATGTTTTATTGAAGATATTGGGGAGCATGTAAAGGTGATGCATTCATTTAAATACATTCTCTTTTTTCTTTTAGCATACATCTGATTTTATATTTTGGTATCTATTTTATTTTCCATTATTTTATATCACTCAATTTTATCTCATGTTACTTTGTTTTATCTTAACCTATTCTAGCCTATTTTGTTGCAGCTCATTCCCATTGTTTCTTGATATAGTAAATTGACTTTCTATATTTAACAATAGCAATGTAATAAAATTAAATAAATTCCAAATTAAACAGTGGATTAGCATGGTTTAGGTGGATTTGATTGTGTCCTATTCCCTCAAGGCATTTTGAAAATCCATTCATTTGCACAATGGCTCTGTCTATCTCTCTTGATTGCCCACTGCCTCTTCCAGTAGAGTTAAAACCTACATCAGTTAACATGCTCCATGCATCTGAAGTAAGCCACGTCTCATGAAAGCATATGCTCTATAATAAAATTTGTTTATCTTCATAGAGACTCTACCAGACTATGAGTTTTAGTCACCATAGACTGACACAGTTCCCCTCCTATAATGTTGAGAGATATATTAAGTAAGTCTGTGTAATGCCTTGAAAGGCGTTGAAAGAATGTTTTGCACGGCTCAAAGTCGCTTATAAAATACTTCTTTTGAAGCAGCTATGTTATTTGCAGGTCTTGGACAGACATTTTGGAAGCTGTTCATGGGCAACTCTAGAAATATATGCATGCATAGTCACTTTATTTTGCTTTTTTTTCAATGAATTTAAACAGGTGATCCTCAACTTATGACCAGCATAAACTATTGCAGTCATTAAATGGGTCACCAAGGGATCATATCTGATTTTACAACTTTTTTTGCAGAAGTTGTTAAGCAAATGCCACAGTCGTTAAGTGAACATAGCAATTTTTTTTAAGTTTTATTGATTTTTTAGGACAAACAAAAATAAACAAAACATAAAAACATCCAGCTTTCTTCCATAAGTATACAAACAGTGTGTCGGTTGGTT